>LIEC01011045.1:25923-97083 GCA_001925005.1 Drosera capensis | reverse complement strand
CCCCCCCCCCCCCCCCCCCCACAACCCAAAAAAAAGGGGAATATGAACCAAGCTGACGACAGCCAACAAGAACTAAGAATGAAAACAAGCAAATACCTAGTGCTCGATGAGTGTTAAATTCTGATAAAGAGGAGAACAGAGAGAAGTGAAACATAACAAAAGATTCTCGTGCACCTAGGCTCCTTTTAGCCTACCTGTAAAGCACACAAGACACAAGCATGCACACAAGGTACTCCTCTTTAAACATGTATGGGACACATATGAATAACGCTTTCCATAACTCTAGTTCATATTGCTTCTTGGAGCTATAGGATGAATAACGGCGCATCGAAAGCCTAATGATGATCTCAACTCAATTATCCAGTAACTTCAAGATTTAAAAAAGCATGTTGGTTAAACAAGTAATGCTTGGGTGAGTCCAATGAACCACTAGACAGACCACAGTGACTAACAACACAAGGCTTGGAACGAGTTGAATGGCGCTCTCTTATCATCACAACTCGCCAGGGTTCTTCCAAGGAAAATAAACCTCGACTTCCCTCAAAAACTGAGATGTTGCCTCCATCGAGATTTGAACTTTTAGCCAACCCATCCTTGACATGAAAGAACGTCTAATGAATAAGCCAAAGCCGCGAAACTCATCTTTAAACGTTAACAAAGGACGCACGCTCATAGATTACATAATCTTGATGCCCGTTCTTCCAATTTCATGCCAGTTATGGTGTTCCCGTAACATAGTACTTACTCTCACGGTCCCGGATCGAACGCAACAAACTAGACAATAAAGATCATTTGCTATCATCCCCACTTCCATGAAAATAACACATTATCGAACCAATTCAATCCAACCATGGAATGACAATACCAATCAACAATCCAAAGAATCAGACTCATTTACAGAACCAATCGCCAACTCCCCAGATCAAGGAGACACTTGCTAAAGAGAATATCCCTGTAAAAAAACAAAAAAACGAAATATAGAATACGGAGTAGGGAGGGATCTACCTTGACAGGGGAAGCTTCGGTGCAAGTGTATCGCGGTTTCGCGATGATGCGAACAACAGTTCAATTGAATCGGCTTTTCTGACAATAAAGCGCAGGTTTTTACGAATCATTGAAACATCACCAACGAAATGGAGTGAAGCGTTCGGCGGACGAAGAGGAGGCGAGGCGGCCGGCGGCTGCTGTGTGTTGGGTTTCGGTGTCTCTCTGTTTCCGCGGGCCTCGTGGCTGATTTCTGTTCTATTCTTCGAACGCTTGTTGCTCCTTGTCCTTTTACATCGACTGCATCTATTCGACAAGTGCAAAATCCCCATCTAAAACTTCGTCTCTGTTCTACTCTTATCTATGATAATGTCCTGAAAACGCAACAGTAAGATGATGTGCAATTTATCAATATTAACTTCAACCCGTGAAATTTGATTTAAAAAAAAATAGTTTTAAGGGATTATTTTGAAAAAAGATAACGAATATAATATAATGAAATATAATTAATATGATTTTCATTAGATTAAATATTGATTGATTAAAAGAAAAAATTGCAGATAGTCCAAAAAACTATTACATGTATTATGAGACGAAAGAAATATATATTTTCAAATGACACGGGTTATGAGATGATCAAGCATTGTTGATCCAAAAACAAAGCTCATCATAATACCAATTATATAGTATCAAAAAATATGACGTTGAATTATTATTTTTTATAAATAAAAGGGAGTATAATACATAATGGGACATGCACATTATAGAGGAACATAACTTACGACACAGTAAGCGTCCCAGATTTTCCAAGAACATAAACATAAACTCTAGGCTTTTGTGCAATGCGCACTCGTAACATTTCTCGTACAAACCAAGGTTCGCTTGAAACAAGGATGCCCTGTGAGGCGTCTCTTACAATCCATATCAATTTTGTTACAACTTATAACCAACAAATAATCTAAGAGCTAATTAAAGTATGAGCATTACCTGACCTCAAAAGTTTTCAAAAGCCAATCCGAACAGCTTGTCGTATATCAACGAAACTGTTCTTTAGTTCATCACAAGAGGAGACCAACATACGCTAGCAGCAGTGCACATGATCAACTACAAGAGTTCTAAGGAGACAAAACTTTTAAAGTACATTTGAAGCGAACATCCTGGTTTTCTCGTCCTGTCCTTCAAGCAATCACGCCGCATACAAAACCATAACCCTGTTGGAGCAGTCACAGTTATTATCAACATTATGAGAATGGTTACATTCATCTCATCAAGAAGCAATGAAATCAGCTTCCAGGAAGAATGAAATAATGAAATCAGCTGCCACATTGCCAATGAGAGCTTAAACACCGACAAAGGATCGACATTGCTTCTCCCAGTGTTCCTTGGCTTGCTTCACCCTCTCAGCTCTCTCCGACTGGAGACGCTGCTCCCAGTACTCTGGACACCTGCTCAAGAATTCAGTGTCATATTTCATCGGTCCCAAGAAAAATAAAATCGAGCAAGGAAGTGTTACGATAGAGGACTAACTTGCAGCTTAACAAAATATTAAGCTCTTCTAGATGTACAGCACCTTCATATACTCCGACCTACCAGATAAACAGTAAAAATATATACCATGCATCAGCACCAAGACATCAAAATAGCAATACAGAAAGAATTTCATTTGACAGCAGTGAGGTCACAAAGATGTAGTTCATTTGTGTCTTTCATCTTGATAAAGTGAAATTTCATTCTGGAAAATATCATTGCTTCGACATCAAATACATATTTGAAAAAACAATAAACAGAAGGAAGCCGGATGAATTCAACTACCTCTCGGCACAAGGGGCACTTCTCTTTTGGGGTTGCTGCCTGGAGTCCGTCCACAATAGTGACTGATGCAGCAGAGCAAGCACAGATATAACAGAAGATATGCCCACATGTGAGAGCTACTGGGTCAAATACTGTGTCCTGCACATAAGAAGCATATTGGTTATTTCGGAGTGCTATTACTCATATGACTTCATATGGCCAATCCATAACAGAACAGATAACTCACCAAACAAATAGAGCATGTCAAGTCGATATCAAGCTTGACGGACTCAAAAATCTCACAATTCAGAGATGGTTTGTCATCTGTGAATGCGAGCGAGCATCGTGCAGGTAATGCGACTGACTCCCTTTTGTCAGCATGCTTTTCCCTCAGATTGATGCGAAGAGCCATCAGCTCACAAAGCCATGGGGATTGAAGGATCTCAATGTGCTTCCTTTGGGCTTGAGACTTGAACTCCTGGCCTTGCTTCGAATAATGGATCTGCAAAGCATAAAATCTCAAATTAAAGACAGAGTTGGACTTGGTGCCTGGGGTACCAATAATTTCGCATCAGAATCAGGTACTATAGTAATTGATAATTTCCTCCATGGGCTTTTTTTACCTTATCGTATTTCTTCAGAATCTTCCTGACCGCAGTGGCATTGATCAGTGCATAGGTAACCAGGTCTTGATCCTCCTCAATCAAGGTGCGATGATCCTTGTCCAGTTTTCCTTTACACCATATTAAGTACTTTTTGAAACCTTTCGCTAGATGTATGTCGAGCAATTTTTGTGCATGCTCATTGAAACTGCTGACAATCGCAGACATTTCCACGAGGAGTGAAGGGAAAAAGCTTCCATCGCAAACTGGAATCAACTCACAAAATCGGTTATTGAGTCGAGCATGAAGTGATGAAATACATGGGGCAAAAAAATTATACTTATCGACATCATGGGCTGATGGTTTAATATTTGAGCATCCAGAAAGTCTGTTCTGAAAGTTCAAATAAGGGTAAAGATACTACTACAATATTCTTTTTGCAAGTCACAAGCTCCGCCTATGCAGTTGATTGCATAAAAGGTGTACAGCCAAGAGTACAAAAAAACACTGCCAGACATAATAGGGATCGCTCAGAAAATTGACCAAGTCCAACAAGACGATCAAGAGAATGCAAGGCATATGACATTCATTAATCTAAATTACAGCTTCAGAATTTTATTGTTCTCTGTCTTATCTGTTTACACCAGAAAAACTTTTAGCTCGATAACGCATCAAGTTCCACAGTTCGTTTGAAGTAACATAAAAAAAAAAGACGTATTAACACAGACTCATATAAATCAACAATGGGAGACTTCAAATTTACAGAATCTAGCGGTGTTTTAAACCAGATAAAGTTAACCTAGTACCCAATACTATGACAAGCTCTCCAGGCGAAAATGATTGAGAGGAAAAGAACATGTCTCATGCCAGCTCTCTAACAAGCATCTGTACCGCAGGTGATCGGTTGATTTATATTATGTAAATCAATGAGTCGATAGTCCCATAATGTACACTACTACCAGATAACATCGGTCGGGGAGCTTAGCCAGTGGTTCAAACCTCATGTCAATAGACAAGAGTAATGAATTGCATCCATTACAAGATACTCTCTCCCATGATCGTTAGCACTAGATGGAAAAATGAATAACAACTAGAGACTAATTAAAGATGATTTTGAATACCAACGTAGAACTTCTCTTTCTGCTCAATTCATTTTCCATGAACCCTTTATAATTCTCATATGGGTACCCAAATTCAATTGACTCACTCTCGAACCTGTCGCTTGAAAATTTCCTGCCTCCCAACCATTGATTTTAGGTAGTCATTGACAAGTCATATGAGATCGACGGAAAAAGACCAACAAGCAACAAGAGTTTCCAAACGACTGCACAAATTTTGATTGCTTGTAGCCTTCCCCTCATTATGAGAAACAACGACAACAATACATAATTCGAAACAAATAACGAAATTATCCTAACAAAACCACAACGAAACAAAACCAATCGAAATCAAGAACAGATGAAAAGAAAACCAATGCGAAATCGCAACGACTCACCAGCACATTCATGAGGACAATCCGACGACCCGACGGCACTACCACTCGCAGCAATCTCATGGCGATCGTGCCTACAATGCTTGAGGATCTTCTTCAGCTGCTTGAATTCCACCGCCGGCAATTCCTTCTCTTGCCGTTGCATGTACTCCTCGTATGTCTTGCAGAACTTCATCTTCGAATCCTTCAACAACCCAAAAAAAGAACCCTGCGATTCTCTTATTCTAACACTAAATTAATTGTTTAATTTGGCCCTATGAATCTATGGGGGCGATAGGGTTTTTTTTAGGGCTGCCGATGTTTGAATCGTAATTTGATGCAAAGAGTTGGAAAATTAATCCGTGAAGTCTCGAGAATGTGCGGAATAGCTTTCTGGTTTTCCGGGTACTCTTTAAGATCCTATGGAAACGTATAGACTTGGATCATATCCGTGGAACAGAATTCTGTACTGTATGACTTACAATCAAATTATAACGGTACATAAATGAAAAATAAAAATATAATGAATGAATCAATAAAATATAACTGATATTTTTATAAAAAAAAATGAAATAATAAATCAAAAAATATTATAATTTGAATAAGACAATTCAAAAAAAATATTATAATTTAAATAAGACGAATTGAGTATTTATTCAGCAAATGAAACATAGGGTTTATGATACTCCTATCATATTATATTAGTTATAACGTTGTGTAATAACTGTATTGTTCATTATATATTTTGATGTGTTAATTTCTATCAATAAATGATACGGTATCAATGTTATTTTGTTTTGTGACGTATAATATATTTGATATTTCACAATAAATTTATGAAACACATTTTTTATTCGACCTGCAAAACATTCATAGTGTCATCATCGTTTGACTTGTGTGTATAACGACCATAATCTTCTTGGGATGGAGGGAGTATGCAATGATCTTTAACGTGTGTTGATTTTTTTTCCCTGTATTGTTTTAAGAAGAAAACGATTACACATATACCTTATCAGGAGAAAAAAAAAACTTACACATATACTAAAATATTGGAATAAGAAAGTATTAGCTCCTCCCAAAAGAATTGCAATCCGTTGATATGATACGATAATCTATGTGTGTATTATTTTTTATTTGGGTGAATAGAGTGAGAAAAAAAGAAAAAAAAAAGAATGGATTAATTGATATGATATAAAATAAATACAGAAAATTATCCAAATTTATAATTTTGAGAAACTAATTCCAAAAACATACAGATAGGATCTTATTCCTCACAACATATAATTCTATCTCATTCACCTCTTTATCCTTCTGCTTGTCAATCTTCTCCAAAACACGCATCATCCTCATCATCACCACCACCAACGTCGATCGTCGTCTCCTTCCTATCGTTGCAGCCATCGACCTCCACCTCCGTCCGATAGTCAAATACTTCGCCCTCTACCTCCTCGCCGACTACCTCTTCCCCTCCCTCACTCGCCGTCACCGTCACTAGCTCCTCCGCCAACCTCTCTGCGAAGCGAATCTCCACCTCCTCCGTCACTGCCTGATTCTTATATTTTTATGTAGTGTGGTATGAAGTTCGAAATGATTAAATGTATCCAGAGTCTTGAAACAGAGTTGTATATGAGATACAGATATAATGCTGTAAGGTTTTATTTTATTTTTTTTCAGAAATTCAAATCTTTGTTGCAATCGGTGTTATTGATGCTCACACAGTCAGTAGTTGGGTTATTTTTAGATTTCTTCTGCTCATCATGATTTGGTCACCTGTTGAAGCTACTAATGCTTTTTTTTTTTTTTTGCATTTTTCTTTTGTTGAGATAGGCCCATAACAGTGGATCTCCTGGTATTATGTATTAATAGAAAGCAATAGCAAAAACAGTTAGATAAAATCTGATAAATGATGTCTCTGTTGACTAACTTTACAACAACCCATATCCCACTGTTTTGATAGCGAAGGAGAATGAAAGTTCATGACTAGCTGATTTGTTCTTGACATTTCCTTTAAACATTCTTATTTCTAACTTAAACTATATCCTGATGCAGTTGGGTTTTGGCCTCTAAAGACTAGCGTACTATGTATGCTATTGATGAAGTTGGGTTTTGGCCTCTAAAGACTGTTCTGTGAAGTCTGATATCGATCTATTTTTCTGTGAATTCCTAGGATGCAAATGACTATTTCTGTATCGGGATCACCGAATACCGGATCTCAGGTTTGGAGCTTTTTGCCATTGCACATCATGTTGGTCAGAATGGTTTCTAAGGTTCAAGGAACCGGAGGTAGTATACGAGATTCATCATTTGCAAACCCTCGCTTATTCAAGAAACACAAACTCTTTGTTTGAGGCGCCATGTTTCTGATAATGTCATTTGTTGATTTTTGTGTTTTCAAACAGAGTCACTAAACAAAAAATAAGAACGACGATGGCTGGAGTGCGGTCAGATTCTGACAACGGTTGAGTCATTGTTGGGGTTGGGGTGAAAATGAAAAGAGTTTTAGGAATTTAAATGATATGGATAAATTGTATATTTTTTGGATTTAGATTTGTTATGTATCTTTCTAATAAATAATAAGGATATTTTAATATTTTAATAATAATTTTTTAAAAATAGATTAGTATTTTAATTAATTAAGATATTTTAATTTAATACGTAAACTATTGTGGGACGTATAAAATATAATATAAATAATTTTTGTTGCCAATTTGTAGTGATAATGTTAGACGATTTACCTGTCGAAGTTTAGCGCTCGCTCGGTTTTTACATGAACCGATTTGGATAAGGATAGGACACAGGATCATCACTTCCGCAATCAACTTGTTTTTTCTTTGCATGAATTGTACGTAGCCTTCTGTTTTCCTTTCCTTCCTCTTTATTCATTTTTTAAAAAGTGCAGTGAAGATTGAGTCTTTAGGAATCTTTACGTGGTCCAGTTGAATACAAAAAATAGGTTTGGGCACTCAATTCTTGGATTCTATAGAAGCAAAGCAGTCGTACAAATTTTGACTATCAAAATTGAACGTGTAAAAATTTACCGTCTAGTAGAGTTCTCATTTTTTTCTCGTGATCCAACCTATAAAATCTGTTTACGAATAGAACATTGATCTCACGTGCATCATGAGGCCAAATACTAATCATCGTGATCCAACTTGTAAATTTGGTGATATCTCATCGAGTACACCTGTCAATCACAGAATTAGGAACAAATTGATCATTATAGCAATAACCCTGATTCAATCCTTAACTGCACACGAAGTAACATACTGATTATCATCCAAATAACTCTGTTTTTCAGAGATATTTTTTTTTGTTTCATATTATATACAATATTTATATATTTAAATCATTCTAAAATATATAAAATATCTGAATTGATAATATTTTCATATAAAAAAAATTAAAACAATCATTATTAATTATAATATTTTCATTATCTCTTCTCACATTGTTACATTAAATCTCAATAACATTAAAAAAATATTTTTTCTTTATCAAATTCTATATAAATTATACATATAAAATCGCATGACAAAACAACATGTTATTTATAATATGAAACAAAAAAAATTATATTCTTGATATATTATTTATAATATTTTTTCTTAATCAAATTTTAACATATACGGATTTATATTCTCCACATGTTGGTCGGGCATAGACTCGTGGATTTGTATTCATTCGCCAGCAATGATCGCCCACCGAACTACACATTTCAACGGTCCACGGCTACGTCCTCCCTGCCCATCGTCTACGAATACGATCTGACTGTACATTGCGACAATCTCGTATCAATCAATCAATAAACAATCTCAGAAACCATACGACACCAGCTTCAATTCAAGAATATCAATCAGTGCGTGAAACACTACGCTATTATTGATCGGAGGCGAAAATATGGCGGCGGAGAAACCTGTGATGATTGTCGGAATCGATGACAGCGAGCACAGCTTCTATGCTCTTGACTGGGCGCTCGAGCATTTCTTCGTTCCTCATGCTCCTAATTTCCCGTTCAAGCTCTTCGTCGTCTACGCTAAACCCTCGGCCACTTCCACCGCCGGTTTCGCCGGCGCCGGTACTCATCTGATATCTTTTTTCTCTTTCTAGTTTCAATCATTCACCTCAATACTGATTACCCCTCCGGCCTGACCCCCATAAATATATGTGTTAGAACTTAAGAGAGTGTCCAATTTGTAATTGTGAGTCTAAGAAAGAGATAGATGAAAGGGAAAAAAAACATTATGATTGATGAGTTGATGTGATATTGGGTTTGGATGATTTTATATATAAAAAATTGATAAATAAAAATAATTTTAATTTGAATGGATTGGTGTTGTAATTTCAATAAGAGAATTGATTTTATTTTACGTTTCAGGTAATAGTGACAATTAGTAAGATGGAAGTTTATAAAAAAGAATTATATTCTCAATTGGAAAGGATATCGCGTGGATATCTTTTTTGAGTGCCGACTGTGATTCGTGATCACTGCTTGGACAAAGGAAGATTGTTTTTAAATCCAATTTTCTGTTATGAGTTTGAATCATTGTCTACTATTCGAGAACGTCGATCACTGCCTAAGGATAGTTTGAATCATCGATCAATGATCATGGTACTGATGCAAATCAGTTTCTGACACTTTTTTGGTACTATCAGAATCGAGGTTTGTTACGCCTAGAACCCGTTGCTCATGCTTGTGAATTCTTCAATTTTCTACTGAAAGAATTCATGATATTGGATATGTGGTTTTGCACAAATGAAACAGTTGCTTTTTGTTAGAAATATTTGAACAAAGGTTGATCCCCCTTTTTCAATTACCTATAAAAGATGTAGTTTCTGAAGTTTAGAAGGCTGCAGCCTTTTTTATACCCGTGTCGTTATCTATCCATGATGTACTTGATATAGATTATGTAGGGAGCAGGAGGGTTCCATGATCAACACTATGGTTTCGAGTTTCGACACACATGTGGCCTCTTTCATCTTTGCTGCTTCTCTTTTTTGAAGTTTTTGACATCGGACATTCAAACTCCAACTGCTGTGTATGATAAGTTGTTGCATTGCTGAATGTATCTTGTTTGCTGAACGGGACTTGTAACTTAGGAATTGTGGAGTTGAACACAGGCTCTGATAGTTTGTTGGTTTACAGGCGCAGCAGAAGTCCTGCCATTTTTGGAAGCTGATCTGAGGAGGTTAGCTGCTGGGGTCGTTGACAAGGCCAAACAGCTTTGCATATCTAAATCGGTACACTTAAATCCTTGATGTTGTATTGAGGCAAACACAGATCAATTTTCGGGCCTGGAGCTTCTCTCACTCTTGGCCTGTTTCCTCTTCCTGTTTCAATTTCAATTGTGAGTCGGGGAAAAGATGGCATTCCTCATAAAAAAATAAATTGGATTCATTTATCGGCACTTATGCTGGAAGTTACAATCCTGCGTTCTCACCCCAGGCAATGCTTATGATGAGGCATGGAAGCTCTTGGAACGTGAAAGACTAGAGAAAATAGATTTCAATATTTTCATCAATATGCATTTCCATTATCTGTACAGGTCAATGACGTTACCTTGGAGGTGATAGAGGGTGATGCCAGGAATGTTCTCTGTGAGGCTGTGGAGAAGCACCATGCATCTGTTCTAGTTTTGGGCAGTCACGGTTATGGCGCTATTAAGAGGTAAATATCTGCTCTGCCCGTGTCCAACATCTGTTATGTTAAATCTACCCTTATGCTCAGCATTCGACTTTGCAACGAAGGTCCCATTTTCAACCATCTTTTCAGAACCTTGCCGTAATTTGCAAGAAATAAGTTGGTTTTGTAGAGTCTAACTCGAAGATTCTCTCATGTTTCATGTCACTCTGAACTTTTGCAGGGCTGTTTTGGGGAGCGTAAGTGACTACTGTGCTCATCATGCTCATTGCTCAGTGATGATCGTGAAGAAGCCGAAGACTAAACACTGAGCTATTCCTACATGCGCTTATTGTTCTGGAGCATCACCCTCTCGCAGTTTGAATTCAAGAAATACTCCCCGGTGTTGGAACCTTTGTGTTTGGTTTGCAACAACTGCAAGTAACAATCTTGATGTTAAGCTATCCTCGTGAGTCATCCCTTATGTTACTATTGGTGAATTACATCAAGAACTTTCTTAACTTGGACCCTTTTGGATTTCCTACAGTATTCCATCAGAATGCAAAATTGTCAGAGCATCACAACTTCGAAAGACCTCGAAAAGACATGTTTTAAGAACTTACTGCGATATGTGAGTGATCACTTGTTTAAGAAACTTGATACTCTATGTGAGTCGTGAGTGGCATCAAGCCTAGGCATCAAGAATTATTGATCCCAAATACCTCCCCTGTATTCTCTCTGAAGACTTGATAGAACAATGAACAAAAGCAAGAATTCCGATTCTCCCCTTCTTGCACCGTTATACCGGGCAATGCCGATC
Organism: Drosera capensis; assembly: GCA_001925005.1. Lineage (NCBI taxonomy): Eukaryota > Viridiplantae > Streptophyta > Magnoliopsida > Caryophyllales > Droseraceae > Drosera > Drosera capensis. Next base: position 85,798 of record LIEC01011045.1, on the reverse strand, counting down.
AGCACTGGCCACCTTGAAACAATGTGAGATTTTGTTGAATGCTGCCACACATCACAGAACACCACTCCCGCAGGGTATATGAAAGCCGTGCATAGAACTGAGAAGAATTGTTCCAAATACAAGTACATGAACAAATACTGAGTTAATAGGCGAAAGAAGTGCTCCAGGTTGCCAAATTTGAGGTAATCTAACCTTCAATACCAAGAAATGCTCAAAAATTAATAAAATTTCAGCAGATTATTACATTTGCATTTATCCATAAATTTATCCCATCATTGATACATGAGAACAACTCATAGACCAGAGAGGGAATCGGCAACAACACATCAGTGGTGCGCTTCTGTACCATCTCCACCTTCCTTAGCTTTCCGAGCAGCTGCTCTCAATTGGCGTTGCTCTTCCTTGTAAATCCTGTTTCGTCTCTGGAACTGCAATACAAAATGCAAAAATTCCTTAAGCATATGAAGCTGCATCAATAACAACAAAAAAAAAAAAAAAAAAAAAAAAAAAAAAAAAAAAAAACAGATGTAGATCATTTGGACACAGCACAGGTTGATGTGTATAGTACACCAAGGCTGGGGGTTATGTACAGCGTAAAAATGTTCGACCTTTCCCACAGATGACATGCTTGCCGCATCCATGTAGTGGTGCAGGTGCCATCTTTTAGGAGAATGACTTGGACAATAAAAAGACCTGTCGGCATTTCCAGACTAAGTCGCACCAAGTTACAGTAAAAACACATGGCACTTTCCGGATAGAGCCTTTACCTCACCTTTTTTCTTAAATACACATCTTGTAAGTCATAAGACAACTTTTAACTATACAGTATTCAAAATGAATGACTTCCATCAAACTAGAATTTGAGATCCTAATGACAAAATTAGAGATGACTACTTTAAGATGAAATTGAAGGTACTTGCAGGGTTTCCATATCCGAACAAATCAGCATTGGCATCTTCTCCCAATTCAACACTTCTAAAGAAGCTAAGTTACAAACAACTAGACTGAGCACACAAGGCCATCCGAGATGGTAAGATGAGGGTTTTGGCTGACAGGAAGTAGAGATGTTACGAGAAACCTTCTTGGGTTTCTCGCAAGTATCAGCAGCCACAAACCACACAACAAAAGCATTGTCGCTCTCATGCATCAGAGTCTCTATGTGTGCAAAGAGAAACCAACAAGAACAACCAAACTCCGCTGTTTTGACTTTAAGTTTCAAACTGTTTCCGGACTCCAACAAGTCTTGTTGGCAATGAGAACTTATGCTCCTTTCATGAACTCCTTTTTCCACTAACCTTAACATCAAGTACTATGACCAGTTTCATTTACTGTCTAGAAACAGTTACTTGTGCTTCCACAACTAGGATCTTTTCATGGACCAGATCAAGGGTTCTGAAATGCAAGATACTAGTGTTCACAGCATGAATCTCCCTCTCAAAATAACCAATCAGAATGTATCCTCGGATCCAGAAATCCAATAAATCTACAGAGAGTACACTTACCTCTTGCTAAGAACATATTCCTAAAATAATACAGCTAGATAAAGAGTATTGGAGTTGAGCTACAAGAAAAGGAGTGTTGAAACATAAACACTACAGTATTTGACATGTCAGGATTTATCTCCTAATATATCAATATTTTTGGAAATTCCACAACATATAGCTAAATAAAAACACTCTCACACTCAAAAAGTCAACAAGATGCCTATTTGGATATTTTAGAACAATGATACTATGCAAAAAACCAAGATTTTGGCAGGAGAATTCCAATCAGTCCTTGGTGGTATTTCCACAAATGTCCACTTGTAATTGGTTATTATTTGTGTTGGACCAAATATCCGCTCTGCATTGGTTTTTTCATCCATGATCCATTTCATTTGCTTGCAACAGTGACAGGAGAAAATATAGAACCAAGAGAAGTATCAGCCACACAAGCCAATAAAGCCACATAAGTTGATAAAGTACTGAAGAATTCTGTTTCACTCTCACATTGCTTGCTTCACATGGCGTATCCACTACTTTCAGGCCAAAGATGTTCCCAGATATTGGCACTCGACTACTTGAAAGCACATAGAAATCAGTATCTAACTACACTTCCCTCATGGAAGTGTCAACCACATAAGTTGATAAACCCGCAAACTTCTAGTATTCTTCATTTCCACCAATGTCACCAAGATCAAAACCATCAACAACCCGCACAACGATCTTAGCTAAAAAAAACCCGCCTGAAAACCATGAAGTTCTATATAAAGGCAGAACTAACAACCCGAATTGCCGATCAATCCATCTGCATCACTAAAACAAATAAAACCCCTAAAATCGCACTATAGTTCCCAATTTCAATCCAATCCTTCACCACTCAAGTTAACTCACCACCAAACCCCTTAAATCTCCCAAACCCCCACAATCCTACATCCAATCAACACAATGCCAAGGGTTTTCAATCAAATTGACACCAACCCAGAATCCAAATTCATTAGAATTCGCATCTCAAACATCGAATCCCAACAAAAACGTAATTGGATCTGAGGAATATGACGAACCTCCTTGGAGTGGTGAAGGCACTCGAGATAGTCTTCACGGAGGAGAGCGCAGTCCTTGGGCTCCCTGCAACGAGACATACACTCGCTGAAATCGTTCCAGAAATCGTAGCATCTTCCCTTATTCCCAGTAATTCCCCACCCCGACGCCATTCTTGAGCTCGCTTGTCTCCGATCGATGGAGATTCGGATATGTTCGACCAGATTGCTGAGGATTTTTTTGGGAGTTTTTCTTGACCAATCTCGTGCTGGTCCAAGTGACAGGAATAAAATTTGATCCGTCCCCCCTATTACACTACCGTATATTACCTTTTGTCCTTGGAAAAAAGATAGATATTTTGATCATAAGAATGATGTATTTTGTGACTCAAAATAAAACACACAACATGAATGTTCGTTAAAATTTCATGATTCATTATAAATAATATCATTTGATTGTATCACAACGACATATCAACGACATATGCATACAATCAAATTGTTATATTATTACTTTCATCTTATAATGTTCAAAATTAATCTCAATGTAATGTTCCAAATATATCACAGGAAAATTAAAACAGGTGACATAAAGGGGGATGGGCATATGTAAGATTCGAAGTTTTTTGAATTAGAATTCGCTTTAGATGGTTTTATATGCCTTTGATCTATATTCCCAAGTACCCTCCACTAAACGTTCCCATTGCTGCGTAAACTTTAACAACTTGGCATCAAATTTGATCTCTCCATTCACCTCACAATTCATGTTGTGATCTATCGTCTTCAACCCTCTCCATCAGTCAATGTTCATTCTCCACCGACTTTGATCATCACCGCATCACCATTCCTCTACACTATTCCTTTGTAACGGCAACCAATCTATGCATCTCTTCATCCACAGCCATAACCATACATTGCAGCCGGATTGGAGAAGCAGACCTTGATCAACAACCTTGACAACTTCTCGAAGTAAAACTTGAGGCGTGGAGTGATCAAGTGTTAGCACAACTCCTGGGAGATTACAGAATAGCATGAAAAGCTGGCTACGGTCGGGATATGGGGCATAACTCCTTAGTTACCCAGCGGTAGTCACACAAGTCACCTGAGGTATGTGGTCAGACCACTTGAATGCACCGAGCAGGCTAGCATTCTAGGGCAAACAGATGCTTGACTGAAACATTTAACTAAAATCTCCATTTAAATCAAAACATCAAAACAGAAGATTCTAAAAGAAATTATCCAGAATGGCATCACAATGTGTTCACCAGTACAAAACACAACAAACATATCACAGAATCTTTTAGAAGTAGATGAAACACATCGATCAAGCAGCAACCGCAACACGGCCTGCAACTTGGTCAAGATCCCTTTGCCCACTGGATGTGATCCTTCTTCCACTGATACAACCAAGAGCAAACCAACCCACGTTACCATTTTTATCTTAAAAATCTAAAATTTAAATTTTTAGCTATGGCACCGCATCAATGGTTATAACACTAATGAAGATACAACATATCAGAAAGGGACGATGCAACAAGGTCAGGCTGCATGGAAAAATCAGAGAGCATACCCCTTAGGATCCTCTTCGACAATATTGATGAGCTGCAATTGTTGAAGGATGTGTCGGGCAATGGACCCGCTGCTCTTACAGAAATGAGGAGGGCGGCTCCCATTCCTCTTGCTGCCACCATAGATTCTGCGGAAAGCACCAACACCAAGACCTCCTCTCAAGTAAATTTTCCTTGCCATTGAAGCTGTGTATTCAAAGAGAAGAGAAGTTGAGAACTTGATCAGAAGACAGAATAGCATTAAATCATACATAGAAGGGTCAACTCGCCTAACCTGCTCTGATGTAATACCAATCAGGATCATATGGTGCAAGCTCCTTGTGCACTCCCGTCTTGACAATATCAGTCCAAGGAGGAAGCTCGATCTGATTGCAATGTACATATCGTAAAGCACAAAAGATAACACAAAATTAAGAATAAAAAAACTAATGCACATTATCTCCAAATAAATCACACGCATTCCAAATTTCCAAAGCCATGACATTAATTTAAACTGCAAAACATTGTTGACATAACATAACCTCATCACAAATTAATCACAAAAGAAATACACTAAAACCTCATAGTCTAAAGAAAACACATGATCATAACAAATGACAAATCTGTCAACTACACTGACATGACGATAAAGCCGATATGACCAACTGACCATGCAAAAGAGTTTAACTCCGTTGAGCAAGTCTGTAAACTAACCTATACAACTAAAAAAGCTGCGGCCATGCCAACTTATCACTGAGATAGAAATATCTATTCGCTTTTTAACTCTCTCACTTCTTTTAAGCGCATGCTTCAGGCTTTACTAAGCAAGCTCTCAGCAAACACACAATTTATCTCAATCATCCGTCGCGAAGATCCATAGTGGGCATTCTACCATTAGTTCGTATTTTTGATAGAACTGATTCCTGAATGTATATCTAACATCCTATCACGTATGTAACACAAATGCACCAGCTTCTTGTCCCATCACAATTCCGATTTATCCACAAATTTTACCAACCCGAAACGGATCAACTCAAAAAAAAAAACGTGAAATATCTCATTCAATCGATTCTAAACACGCACCATTAAATAAAAAACGCAAATAAACACATTAACAAAGAACTGGAATCACAAAAAAAATTTGATTCAACGAGAGAATCAATTTAACCTTTCCAGATCGCTTGAGGTGAGCGGCGTACGCCATGACGAAATCGTGAGGGGACACGTCCTTCACTGTCCTCCCATTCGATTTCTGATGCGCCGCCTCCGCCATTTTTTGATATTCACCCAAGAGCGGATACCGATGTGCCGAGTCTGCGCTGCTGCTAGGGCTTCTCAGATGTGCTGTGAACATTTTATGTGGGCAGGAAACACGTGCTAGGCACATGTATTAGTGTATATTCCCTCTTTACAAAAATAAAAAAGAATTGTTATTTTTAATATCGGATTTGTTATTGTCAAGATATATTTTTATCAAAAAATAAAATAAAATATATTGTTTTGGAAAAATTAATTTTTATCTTGAAAATATCAATTCTAAAAACAACAAGAAAAAAATTAAGTAGGTTCGTTGAGTTTTTTTTAGGAAACTGAACAAAGCTATCCGTTTAAATTTTTTGATTTAAGGAATATGTGTCATAATATATAAATGTGCCGAGTGATAAATGAACAATCTATTTTTTTATCGTTTAAATTTTATCATTTATTTTTTATTAGATATGACACACATTTCTCTTTTCCTATAATTTTTCGTATACATCAATACTAAAATTCGAAAATGGATAACAAAACGTAAATGAAATTCTTATTAAGTATTTTAATATAATTTGACCCTTGTTTTTTATTTTAATAAATTCTTTGAGGTAAATTTTTGGTCGAAGAGTTGACCCACCCACCAAGTATAATTTCTTTACCAAAATTTATAGTAGTGAAATATGAAACTCCTCAAGCTGAGCTTGAAAATGTTATTTCAATAATTTATTTTGAAATGGAGAGATCTCATGTTAACATTATTTATCAATCTTTGAGCTATAGCTTTCTGGTGATGAGTATCCAAGCGCTTCCGATCTAGTGCATCGCTGTCGTGGAAGCAACTTCATTCACATTGATCATTATTTTGCAAAAAAACAACCAACGTTCATCATACACAAGAGTCATGAAAAACAAGGATCACTCTTTTACGCATATATTATTCTTTTACAACTAGATCGAGCTTCATACGAAGCTTTATCCGTGCTCTTTATTTCAGGATCGCATCAGACAAGAAGCACAGCGACAAGGCGATGCCCGAGGTGCATGGTAAAGCTCAGGCACTCTTCTGATCAGTCAGTCTTCTCAGGTGAGCCATAGCCATAAGGATTCTTGCTAGCCCAGTTCCATTGATCACGACACATCTCTGTGATCCCAAACTTCGCCCTGCATCCGACATACATACAAGGAGAGCTCAGCAAAATAGGATGCTTTGCGATAATAAAAGCTCTGCTTTACAAACCACATAGCACTTTCACATTCACTGGCAGACTTCATACGAAGACTATAATTGAGATAAGAGTGCAGTTTATGAATTTAATGCACATCTCACAGAATAACCGAATCCGAAACCACGAAAATCACTAAATAACCCAGATTGGCAGAAACTGTCAACCAGAAGGATCAAATGTGTAAAGATAGGTAAAGGGTTGGCTCCGATTAAACACAGGGAGGTTAGTGCATCAACTTCCAGCAAGTCTGAACTCTGAAGCAAGCAAAGAAATAGAACTTACTTCCAATTCAACTCCCGCTCTGCTTTGTCGGTTGATGCATAAACAATCTCCGCATCACCAGGGCGTCGCCCAGCCATTTTGAGAGGAATTTTCTGGATGAAAAGAAGTAGTTAACTGGCTGACATTATGCGTAATAATCTAGCTCAATAAGTGAAGTTTGTCAATCTAGATGTACAATGCAGCACTTTCACATGGCTTTGCCCCGTAGTGAACTTCAGAGTAAATTTTGCTACTTGCTAAGAAAGTACTACTAAATGAATCCCAAACAAATTCCCATCGTCAGTTTACCTTTCCTGAGGCTTCCTCAAATGCTGCCAAAATAAAAGCCTTTGTCCATGTATCGAAAGATGAAAGATCCAAACTTGACATGAAGACAATAAAGTATGTCTTTATGAGTTACGGTCAGGACGAGTTAAACTACAGGCTATTTGATCCGTTGAAATAGAGCCTTGTGAGGAGTCGAGATATTATATTCTGGGAAAATCAAACGATAGAAGATATTGAAAAACTCAAGATGTCTGAAGAGAAGACCGAGGAATTGATTGATTCAGAGTCGATGTCCCCAAGCATTGCATATGAGCCAGACCAAGCATTGGAGCCAATACATGTTGATAGTTCGAATCTTGATCCAATTGGTCATCAAGAAGATACTCAAGGAGGTTGAGACAATAGAGCCTGAAGATGAAGCTATTGATGGTCAGCAACAGGCACCAGTATCTCGAAGGTCCGATAGGGTGAGTTAGCCATCTACTAGGTGCTTCGTTAGTGAGAATGTGCTTCTGATAGATGGGGTGAACCCAACAATTTTGAGAAAACAATGAAAGATGAATACAAAAATGAGTGGATGAGAGCAATGAAAAGTGAGATGAATTCTTTGCATGCTAACCACACGTATGATCTGCTGACAAGAGGATCTTGAAGAATTGGTGGATATTCAGAATAAAACATGCTGATAAAGATGATTGTCCACTTTATAAGGTCAGATTGGTAGTTAAGAGATACAGTCAACAAAAAGGAGTAGATTTTGATGAAATTTTCTCTCCAGTTGTGAAGATGTCTTCGATTCGCACTATTTTAGATCTGGCAGCACGATTTGATTTAGAAGTCAAGTAGATGGATCTGAAGACAACTTTTTTCCATGACGATTTGGAGGAAAAATTATATATGGAGCAGGCCTAAAGGTTTTATTATGAAGGGCAAAAAGAGTTATATGTGTAGGCTGAAAAAACAAGCTCCGAGAGAGCGGTACAAAAAGTTTGAGTCACTAATGGGTGAGCTCAAGTGGTAGGTGTGGTGAGTCGATATCTTTCTAATTCAGAAAAAGAGCATTGAAATGCTGTTAAGTGGATACTGAGGTATCTGCAGGGCATTTCGGTTGGAAACTAAGTTTCGGAAGTGACAAACCAAACGAGGTCGGGCTCTTAAAAATTCATACATATGAAAATGGAGCTGACATGTTGACGAAAAGTTTACTAACGAAAAAGTTTAAATATTATAGGGAGATTGTCGGAATGACGGTATCATCCACCTAGTCAGGAAGGGAGAGATTTGTTGAGAATATCCGTGGGTTATTATTTGGAAGATTTTCACATTGGAAAAATAAAGATGGTTATGATTTGGTTCTATCTTCATAGATAATTAAATCTTTTTAACACTAAAAAAATATTCTCTCAGTACATATATAAAAAGGGATGTAATGGGAGCGAGGAATTAGGAGAAGATAGTTTAGAAAAACTCGGACGATTTGAGATTGACGAGTTTGTGTAGAAGATTAGATAGACGAAGGGTGCAATCTTTTTCTTTTTTCTTAGTGAAATCTTCTAGGGTTGGAGACCGAACATCCTGTGATTTTTTCTTTTTTCGTGTTTTCCATGTAAAAATCATTGCGTAATCTTGATTTTTTACTCGTTAGTTTAAGGATTGGTGTTCCACAATTTTATCCAATCCCAACACCATCGACGTCGGAGTCAATAGTAAATCCGCCATTGAAAGCGATAGTACGTTCATCGGGACCGATAGCATGCTCGTTGTCGGAGACGACAATAAACCGTCTTCGGAAGTGACAATACGTTCGTCGTCAGAAATGACACTACATCCATAGTCGGAATAGATAGTGGGCTTACCGAGGTGACAATACCACCATCGTAGCTGATAGTACGTCATCTTGATTTCATCAAATAGTGCGGATTTCTACATCAAATGATTTCCAATATAAATAGTGCATCCATCAAACTAATTTCTCCACGACAGTGTGTACGTTGTATCATAGACAGTTCGATCACAATCTTCACCGTGATAGCTTGGTTTGAAGGCGTTGTAGCTTTCAGCATCATCTCCTCAACCGTCGTTGTCTTACGATTTCTCGTTTACGATTTCTCGTTGACGGCTGACGACACAACGTTGTGGAGAACTCACTCCAAACTCATGCGATTGAAGAAGCTAAGATGATCACGACAAGGACTTCATTTGATGGTGTTGTCTTGACATCAAGGTTTGTCAATGATGGATTTTTTGTTGATTGATTTTTATGTATTGTTTGTGTTTGTTTTGGTTGATGGCATGGTGTTGATGGATAGATCTAATTGAATTTAAGAAATTCAAAATTTGATATATTCAGTTATTAGTTATTGCTTAAATTTTCCAACAATTTTCATTCAAAATTTCTCTCCTTGTCAAATATGGTTGTACCCAAAACCCGTCATTCGGCCCAAACCTCAGATATAAATTGCAGTCACAGTCTCCATCATCATCTTCTCCCTCAACTCGAAACCCTAGTTTACTCCTCATCGGCGCTTCCCAGCAGCAGATCACCACAACCAAGACAAGATGCAGAACGAAGAGGGTCAAATCATGGATCTCTACATTCCTCGCAAATGGTAACCATTTGTTTTTCATTTTAATGATATGGTGGTGTTGATGATGATGATATTGTAATGTTTGATTGAGATGATTTGGGGTTTTGGTGACTGCAGTTCGGCGACGAACAGGCTGATAACGGCGAAGGATCACGCGTCTGTTCAGATCAACATCGGTCATTTGGATGAGAACGGCGTTTACAATAACACCTTCTCTACCTTCGCCCTCTCGGGCTTCGTCCGCGCTCAGGTTTGCTTCCCTGCTTGCTTTGATGACCTCTTGCGAGCTTCTATTTTCGATGCTCAGTTGATTGTTGATACTGTGGGCTGCAGATACTGTGGAAAATATGAGATGGAATGTAGTCGAGCAGATTATGCTTGTTAAGTTTGGTATGAGTGAAAGGTTATTGACGTGGGTGAGAAAAAAAACATGAATTAATGTGTTTTATTGTGTTCTAACCAGTGTTTCGCTAATATATTCTAGCTGCTGAAGAGGTGATTGGTGAACTCAACGTAGGCAATAATAGTCTTTGTTCACCTTAGGAGGAGCAAGGCTTGAGAATGAAAGATGTTTGATTTTACTACGTATATTTAGAAATGACTGATATGAAGACTGAGTTCATCCTTTATGATGTGACAAAAATTACTAAAAGCTTAGTATCCATCGTTTACGATTAGATTAGATGATTGTGAATGAAAATTGATCTTGTTCTAAAAATGTAGAGTTCCAAGTTGTTAAAATGATATAGACTATACCTATGTTTCAGCAGATTTCCCTAGGGTACAAAATACTCTAGTCAGAGCGACTAGATTCTGTTATGAAGTTTATCGAATGGTTCGATTGCTAAATATGGTGTTGATTACTAGTGAAGACATCTTGGCCTTGCCAGTTGCTACCATAACATGGTGGGGCCATCGGTTCTGTGGTAGTCTTTTGTGTGATCTCTTGTTGCGCCTTTGAACTGCACATATTGAATTATAATCTTCTCAATTTACGTATCATCTTTTGGTTCTCCCAGCATTTATGCATAAATTTGTTGTGGAATTAGTTCTATGATCTCTTGGCCTTTTCCACTCCAATGGTTGTGATGTTTCGAACTCATTGACCACTGAGTCGTGTATTCCCGTCTGTGGTTGTTTGAGGGAATTTCTGTTTTTGACACTGCTGCTTGCTTCTTTCCTCTATAGTGATTAGTGAGCTATCTTTAGATGATTTTTTTTTGTCTAATTTAGCTTTCCTGTCAATCATGCAGGGTGATGCTGACAGTGCCCTCGATCTTCTCTGGCAAAAGAAGAAAGCAGAGCTGCGTCAATAGATTGATTCGAGCCTGTGTTCTCCTTCGAATACGATATCCTGATTTGGGATCTCTGCTCTTTGAGAAAAGTTTGTTTGCATCACTAGACTTAATGAGATGTTATCTTGATGTTGGCACTTATCTTTGTTTCGAGTTGAAAATTTTTTGAATTTTGCCACACTTTATTGTGAAAATTTACTGTTTTATTCTATCACTAGTTTATTACAGTATTAGTGCCTGCATTTGTTAATTGTGAGCTTAATTTGTCAATTTGCCACATGTAGGCTCAAGTTAGCTCGACTGAATCAGTTATAAGTTGGCCAAATATACGAAATTGTGATTCTCTCATATGTTGTAAACATCATGGGACAAAAAAAAAATAAATCATTGTTTGAATAGTTCCCTTTCTCTGTGGGGATCATCAAATTCTCTCTCCTATAAAACTCATCGGATCATGAAGTTATATAAATTTCCCGTATACGTGGAAGGCTTTCCTTTTCATGTATGTTCAGCTTACCTTGAAAATTATATAAAGTGACAAGGATTCCATAACCTGAGAAGCAGAACAATACAACATGCCAGAGACAATTGCAAGGCTCAGGCAACCTCATCATCATCGTGAAAGAGGAACTCTAACGAGTAATGTACAAAGTAAAAGGTATCACACCATATCATATATCAGAATTGTCTCGAACTCTCAATATGATATTTACAGAATTATGCAGTGCCCACACTAGATCAACAATATATGATTCGAAAGAGAGCCATAGAAAATCCACATGCACCATAAAAATGGCAAGAAGATACATCGGCTGCTGCTACTAGAAGGGTTCGTCTGGCTTCTGGAAGTTGTGATATTCCAATTGGGTCATCTCTCCACCTTTCACTGGATCAAATTGGCAGCGATAGAAACTGCACCACAAAATGAAGGAAATTGTCATGTCAGTCTTTTGAACTTACAAGGACCGAGACAGCTAGATAGTAGACGAGGTTGCCAGTCCGCAATGTCTTCAAGCGGATTGAAGAAACAGATTAATGGGAGAAGGAAAAACCAAGTTCAAATTACTCAGAGAGACAACACATTTTCTCCAATTTTAAGACCGATGCACATGAAGCACATTTTTCCTCGAAGAAAATATTAACAAACACATGATTTCTAGGATATGCAAGTGTTAAACCAAACTTCGAAAGAAAGGGTAGACAATGCCACACTGCAAGTTTGGTCACTTACCTTCCATCCATACCAAGTATGATTAGTGTGTTCTTTTGATGACCAAAGGCCACAACATAATGGGAGCCTTCAAGCAAGCGGAACTGTGCCACCGACCACTCAGAGCTAAAATATCTAGGCAGCACACCTGCAAAACACATGATAGCTTAGAGAGTCAGCAGAAATCCCACACTTCAATCAAAGATCCCTTTATACGTGCCGATATTCATTTGTCTGATCAGTTAACAACCAACCAAATATTGCTCCAAAGTATGAACAGCCACGCATCCTTCTATAACGAATTCCATAACACAACCGGCACCAAGATCGCTTCTCCCCAAGACAACTGAAAATCACACCCTAGGCATCTCCCACAAGCTACATAGTTCTATACCTCCGAAGCAATCTATTTGCAGCCAAAAATGATGATATATGTTGATCTATCGGGAAAGGATGTTTACTTTTTTATGAAGACACTGTCCAAAAAAGATGGATTTAATCCTTCTTCCATGGCTTTTGTTACCCATTCCCTCTCTCCCTCTCCTTTCCCTTCCCTCCAGCTGCCAGCTAGGCAGCTAGTTCCCATTTCCAGCGGCTGTGACTTAGCACAGTAAACCAGCATGAGGCTTCACTGAACTTCAGCTCCATGAGAAGGAATTAACTATATCTCAGATAATTAAAGAGAGGACAGACCAACGAAAAAAAAAAAGACAGAATCTACAACTTGAATTTATTGTCATTTGATCATTGTAAAATTAAAAAGCTGTGTCACTTAAATTTTAGCTGCACCTTTAATAAAAGAAAGAGAGGAACCAGCTGATAAAGCTGCAGCATTATTTTCTGGTGCGCTTACAATCTCGTTCATCAAGGACCCTGCATTAACCTTTAGGCTGAAAACATGCACAGTGCCCTTGTCACTAGACACTGCTAACCATTGAGCAGTTGGGGAGAATGCCAAACTGTAAATCTCAGCTCTATCTGCACCTCTCCTCACCTGAAATTAGAAATCAAACATGTGATGACGGTACACTTCCTGGATGAACCCAGCAAAATATGTGTAAAGGAAAAGTCAAAACAGCAAGATGTTACCTGCAATGCAACTACAAATGAACAGAGAACAGAGAACCACCAAACAAAATCAGCAGTAGCACCAAAGAGAAATGACCATGTTTTCTTTGGTTTGAAAATTATAGAAGTAAAAGAAAATTCAATACTTACAGATGGCAGTGTTGCGATTTTCATAAAGAAAAACATAATTCCTTCTATTAAAAAAACAAACACCCTTAAGAAAGAGCTTTTATTTCTTTCTTTTTCCTTTCTCCGTATCCTTGGACAATACATTAATCTCCATAATATATTGAATCACATAAAGCATTGATGCAGAATTTCATGGGTAAGTGATAATAATCAATACTGTATTTCTCTAACACAGGAATCGAGCTGATAAAAATAAAAAATGGACTCTTCTAGCCCCACAATGGCATTTATGTTGCTCTTTGAAGTCCCTCCACAAAAAATTTCTACATCTTGCTTCTCATTTTCCCTCCAACAACTACAGAGTGTTCTAGCAAACTCTACTGATGGTATCTAAAATCCCTTTTGTCACATCTAATTGTTCAGAGACACAATTCCAATCCCATTATGTCGGAACGAATTTATCCGAAAATAGAATGCAGAAAATATCTCTCATGGTCCATGACCTTCAGAATACAAAACCCGAAATTTCAGATTGAAAATGAGTTTTTTTTTCCACGATATATGTATCAAGGACAATATAGCATTCTGAGCTGCCTATATCATGTAATTCACAATGAAATGATGCTGAGCACATGAAAAACTTTGTATCATAAACTAAGAATGTTTGTTTTTAAAGTTTAAACTGCCCCTCCAACTTTTACTCATTCAGCTTTATTACAATCACTGAGATCTAAAGCTGAGCAAAGAATCATAGAGCATTTTCAAATTGTTCGAGTCCATAGCAATGCCCATTCAAAATTTAATATCTCAAAGGCATGGACATGAACCCAAACTCACATGATCACAAAGAGGACGAGACGAAGAAATATATATATGACTCGTATTGTTCAGGGAAAAACGAAAAATCTCCAACATACATCATATTGTGCAGTTTCACGCTTTGCTCCATCTAATGAGTCGCCTAAGTTGTTTAACCAGCTATCATAAAAGAAGACCAAATCACTTCTCCAAAAAAGAACTATCGATACCCATAATCAATTACCTATCAGAGAAATGGGACATCCTTCTCGACACAACTTCAAAGCCAATGCCGCTCTAAAGACATGAACTACCATGCTTACTGGAATAAGACAACTCTATGTCACAAACCGCAAATAGGCACTAAATGTAAAGTTAGAACACTGACTCAAGTCACTTGACTACAGTGCTTATGTGAGGGCATGTTGGCTGTCTGGAAGGCTGAGAAATGAATTGGACCCTCAACGCTAGATATACGCGATTGTTCATGGAGTGATTCTTCAAGTTACTAGGGGTGTTCATAATTTCATAGGGGTATCATAGCTCTACAGTTATGCCCAACAACCATGCATTAGGATGGCAAGTGATCAACAGTCCTCAAAGCATTTATCACTGCTTGAGGTTTGAGGTTTCCCAACTTTGCACAGAGAAAAAAGCCTAGCAATGAAACCATTACACAATCACTGAAGTATATGCTTTGAAAGTCCAATTCAGCCAAAAAGAAACAAAAACAACCAAGAACTTGCCTCCTGGAGCAACGTGCCATCAACAGCATTGAAAATCCGAATCAGTGTCCCTTTCGAGCTAGCCGTAGCCAACAAATTCCCATCCTGCGTGAGCGTGAAGGAAGCGATCCTCGAATCATGGGCCATGATAAACTTAGTCCTCTTTGATGCATAATGCTCAACCCTGACCTGACCCTTCTGGGGTCCAAGGCACACCAAGATCAGATTCCCCGCAGACTGAGAAACCGCACACAGCCCCTTCGGATTTGACACCGTCTCAATCTGATGCAACAGCTTCAGATCAGCAAAGTTATACACAAACACCTTCTGCTCCAGCACAACCACAATCCTATCCCTCCTAAGCCTCACCCCACGAACCTCAGACCGAAACGACAACTCCCCAATACACCTGCTCTGATGGTCATCCCAAATCATCACCTTATTAACTGGATACTGCGGCTCCGATCCCCCGCCCACCAACGCCACGATATTACATCTAAAAAGCATCTCAACCATCCCAATCCCACCACCATGATCAAAATCCCTCCTAAATATCTCGCGAAACGGATCACAGTTATAAATACGAAACCCGCGATCAGTCGCCGCAGCGAAACAACCCGAATCCTGATTAAACGATACATCAAGAAGCGCAGGAGGAGAAGAAAACGCAGCACCTTGATTCGACTCCTCTAGATTAGGGTTTTGCGGCGGCGGCGATCGAGGGAGGACCAAATTGGGGGAATTCGAATCATGGGTTTGGGGATTCGATCCATCGGCGACTGAATCGAAGTAAAGGGGATCGGATTCGGAGGCCGGAGGGGGGAAATCGGAGTCGTCGGGATCTAGATTCGGAGACATTTGGGGGAGAAAATTGGGATTAGGGTTTTGATTTTGATTTTGAGCGAGCCAAGCTGATACAGTGGCCATTGATGATGAAGGTGATGAATTTTTGGGGAGAATTTCACTACATTGCTTGGGAGTTCGTCTCGGTGTTGAGTGTCGTTGTTGCTTGATGGTGAAAGCTATGAGGATTGCGGTTATATAATTGACTAACACGATAACCAAACATGCATACCATTCGATCCACTGATACGATGACCAAACTTTGGGATCGCCCATATGTTGAGATTCAGGGAGTCGCACTGTGAGATTATGAGATGAGTACTAAATATGTCTCAGTATATATAAAGTTTGTTACGAAGAAGATATATATTCGTCAATGATGTGATCCGTATCTTTCAAAATATTTATCAGTAACATGAAAACGAAGTATAATCAAATAAATTATACATTTTTTCACTGAAATTAAATTATGTATTTTATTTGAGAAAATGAAACAACAACGACGGTGGTTAATTAGCAATCCCAAAGCCTAAACAAGGAGATTTAAGGGCTAAATTAGGATAAAAGTATAAAAAGAAAAAAAAATACAAAATCTTTTCTTGTTTTGATCTTTACTGTTGTTAATTAACCGTAGTCATTGTTGTCACATTTTTTTGTATTTTATCTTACAATAGCACGAATATATAAGTAGATACAAACAATATATCTTCGCCAGGCGTTCAAAGTGGATTAGGATCCAACAACCTAACTTGATTCACAGTTTCATAATAGACTACTATAAACACAACAACGAAATATATGTGGAGATGTTCATATCTATCCTTTTACTCGTTATCCTTTTACATAATTTGTGCGTAGGCACATCGTCTAACAAAAGGGCCGTCGGTACTGCAGTAGCCGCGAATACGTTGATATATTGTAATACTGTACATGAAAAAATTTATATGATAAATTGAAAAATTTATACGATAACTTATTGAATTTATACTTTCAGATTTTAGTTATAAAATATAATAAAACTTAATTGTATACATTTATCAATTTATAATATAAATTTTTCAATTTACAATATAATATCGTCAACATACAGTATTTACAGTAGTTATTATGTTGTTTTTTATAACACGTATGATTTTAGGAATCTTTTAAACCTTTTATCAAACAGATTCCAGCTACATTCAACCAATTTATCAAACTGCATCCACACTTCTAAGTTCTAACAGCTAAGTACTCGCCCGCAGATCTTGGATTGGCCTCTATTCCATACCTCTGTAAGATATTTGTAAGCAGGAAGCAGCATCCACGTTGACCTTATAAGGCAAAGCAAAGGGTTCACAGTTCATTCCCATAATCTGAATTCTGAAATGTATCATGTAAAGTAGAATTGCAAGAAGTGAAACCACCAAATCATGCAAAAATTGCATTACAAAAGCCTGTCGTGTACAAGATGAATAGAACGCACCTAGCTTAGCTTGCTCGACAGATATTGCTCTTAAGCTGTAACTCACACTCGGCCAAAGCCAGAACATGTCTGGCTTTGCCATCCAATCGAAACAAACTGAAAAGGGAAAGAATCGTCACCACTCGAGCCAGATTTTTTCTACTCTTCAAGGACGGAAAACCATACGAAAGAAGAAAGGCCGGTCCAGGAAAGTGATAATTTCACTCCAGCGTTTAACCGCATCGACTTCAAGTTTTGAGTATCTAGAACCGGAAGTCTCCTTCTGGAGTTTGGAATGAGATCAGTAATGATGGAGGGGAAATATCAAAATCCATCGGACTCGAGTGTAGAATCAGACGCTGTATTGTGCTGATGCCATACCGACCCGAGATGCTGAAAGCGCGAAACTCATATCATTTTCGTCCCCTCCAGTGTTCCTGGATCAGACATGGTATCCGAGACACGTGCTTCAGTAGAAGGCAATGCAAGAAGCCGTGCTTTCTGAGCACGCGGTGGTAGATGCCTAGCAGGTCGCCGTGAACCAACGGTCCAGGGCAAGAAAACTCCTGTGCCACCGTTGGGAATTTTCCTTGGACTCACGACCATAGGACGCAGGGGGGCTAGCATGACCATGCTGGGGCTGCGGACTATTCCCCACTTCGGGGTCAAATCCACTGCTACTTCATACCCGTTTGGGGGTCCATTTTGTACTCTGGGAGTAAGAGTTGTGGACTGATATCTGTGATCTGTGTCAGGCCTGACTCTGAAGAATGTGATGCTGACCCTCCTCGTTGAAGATGGGCATATCACGTGTCTTGCCATGTCTGCGCTGTTGTTTCTCATGACAATGAGTGAACTGCCAAGACACAAAGCCACACTATGGTCAAAAGACGTAGCCATGGTAAGACCTGTTTTCATCCGAGTGACATAGATCAGCCAAACGGGAACATGGAATGATGATCATTTTCATGAATTCACAGATTAGATTCTCTTTTTACCTTGTGTTCTTTGAGTGCTTGCATGGCGTGGTGGTGTTCAAACAATTTACTATATCAATTACCACGAAAAAAAAGAGTTTACGTACCCTCCTTTCAGTGTAAGTACAAGTTGCCCCTTGAAGTTTCCATCAGCATCACGTACAACACTGCGTCCGAATGCAATGGTCGACTCAGAAAGCAGAAGAGTACAAAGGGGTTGGTCCAAATGAGGAGGTTTAAGATACGGCTGCGAGTATTCCCACTACATATAATGAGACATAAGCATTTATGTTAATGACTCTTTGAGGTGCAAAATCACGGCCATAACAGTGGTCTTCAAATCTGGAACTATGCTATGAAAGTAACAGATCATCATAACAGTAGCACAAATGAACGAAGATTTACCTCATCGAAATAGTTGATGATGCAACCATTTGGTTTCCTATTTTCTGGCAAGATCTGCCACTGTACAAAGTGATCAAGAACGCTTTGCAGAAGTTCTGGGATCGGATCGACTGTAACTGCATGCACCAAATTCGGAAAGACCCTTCAGAATATACAGTCAAGTTTCGCTACAATTAATGTAAGAGGAACAGAAGCCTCACTCTTCTGTTGATCATCACCTGCTTCGTCTTTTATCTGTCCAAAAACCGGAACTCCAAGCTGAATTTGCTCTCTTTTGTTTCCCTTGATTTGCTTGTTGAATAAAATGTATGTTTCACCTGCATATATCCAAGACGATGCTTTAGAGCTCACCCATAACTTTTGACATCGGTAAGTAAAATGAAATGGGAAAATGTTGCCATTGCAGCAGCAACTAATTGGTTGTTGCAGTTAACATACCCAAGTGAAACTCCATGGAAAGAGGCAATGATATGGGCGTACCTGAGAGTTCTCCATTTTGGCCTGCGGTACGAAACTCATCCGCCAAGTCATTTAATTTAAGAAGCTCTGCGGAGGTAAATACATCCTCATACAGCTTCAAACCTTTCACAACATTCACCTGAAAATCGTCATCAGTCAGTACCAAATACCCTTTCGCTCTGATCCTCTTAACTCTAAAATGCTGAACAAATACAGGACCTTCATATGATGTAAGTATAACTAAATACAGTGAAATTTATGTGAAATGAAGAGAAATCTGATTAAAACTGCGAGAGAAACTCGCCATGTGCCCTTTCACTGGCTCCTTAGCTACGAAACCTTTTGTCATCTTAATTTGCTCACGACGAACCCCACACTCCTCATGATAATCACAGATTTCAATATGCTGAGGACTCACTTGTACTTCATCAGATCCTGCATTAAAGAATAATTGATACACAATCAGCACAGCTACAAAGATAAGTTATGACAGTGCAGAACTTAAGATAAACTAGAGATCCTGACGCCTTGTAGCGAAATATAGTCATGTAAACATTCCTCGAGAAAACCAGTTCATAGTGAAAATTTACAAATATTGTCATCCTGAATTCTTCAACAATTCAACTTCAACAAACGATTCCTCGAGAAAACCAGTTCATAGTGAAAATTTACAAATATTGTTATCCTGAATTCTTCAACAATTCAACTTCAACAGACGATTCGACTAAAGTGCAAAGGCATATAAGTCAAATATTCATTTCCTGGAACAGGAATTGCTGCACACTGTAATCTCTTGTATCTCTTTTAGATGATGTTTTACATTAGTTTCCTTCGTAGAAGTTCTCGCAGATGCAAGACCGTCTGTTGATTGCGGCATTGTTCAATTTGGTTTCATTCATATACACTAATCAAACTGATAAAAGAAAGAAAGATTTTCCATAAACAGAATATGCTTGGTCCCCATGGCAGCATCTTATCTTATATGACTTGTGACAAAACCATTGATGCCACAAACATACAGCAATGCCTACATGCATAGCTAGCGTATGATAATGCACTAACAGTACTGCATCATCGTCTTGATGTTGGATAGCTCTAGGTTCATACTTCATACCATTATTGACAGTCATGCCACGTGAAAGATTACTGCGGAAAAAACTGCTCCAATCAATCATTTATCCAGTGCGCACATCAAAAGATGAATAATAAATGCATCTAGCCACAGCTACTAGCCAGTAAAGTTCAGTTGCTGATTGGAGTCTCTGTTGTGTGATGACTATTTACAGGATATTTTACAGTGCCAATATATATTCATCAATCATACCCTAATCTGTTTGCTTGGTCGTCTAATTTCCAGATATACATAAATTTTAACTCAGACAAAATTAAGAATCCGATTAATACTGTATGTCATTATCTTTGTTCCAATAGAATTACAACCAATTAATTTGATATGATAATTCATATGTGTGTTGATTTTTGTTGTAAAGTCTATTTTGTCATTTGACTCGTGTGAGTGAGAGGAATGAGAAAAAGAAAAGGATGAGAAAAAAATAATGGGATAAAAATGATATAATATAAAATAAAAAATAAGAGCGTTTTGATTATTTTATAAAGAAAAAGTTTTCAAATGGGATAAGGTTGTAATTTATTTAAGATATCGTAATATCAAAAGTGTTATAATTCTTTTAGGACGGAAGGAGTAATTAAGATTAAAAATAACCTTTCAGAGTATGCATTTCCTTTGGGTTTCTTGTTAACTTTCGACTTGGCACGTTTTATTGTCTGTTAAACATGTATTCAATATGTGTTATAATTCTTTTAGGATGGAAGGAGTAATTAAGATTAAAAATAACCTTTCAGAGTATACATTTCCTTTGGGTTTCTTGTTAACTTTCGACTTGGCACGTTTTATTGTCTGTTAAACATGTATTCAATATTATGATGCCCCGTATGGATGGGTAGAATAGAGGGTGGAATGGAATGAAAAGTTTGTGTTTGATTACCCATTCTGTTTGGAATGGATGATTACGGGGGAAATACGATTCCTCCCAAATAGTGTTTTTTCATTCCTGTTATGTGTGGCTGGAATGGTCTATTCTAGTCGAAACACGGAATGGTTTTTTTTTTTTAGTTTATGTTATTAATGAATAAACAAAATTATGTTTTATTTTAATGATACAGATTAAGTGAAATTAGATGAATTTCTTTTTAAGAAAAATCCCGAACTAAATTAGATGAACCTAATTTTAAAAATTATATTCAAACTTCATAATAATATATTTTTTTATTTTAAAATATTTTATTTAAGAATTTGTAATTCATTACGTATAACAAAAAATATTTCATTCCATTTAAACGAAATGAACCAAACAGAAGAAAAATAATGAAATCGTCGATTTTTTCATTCCAAATAATCACCGATCTTTTTTTTCTTTCAAAACCATTCCAGAAATTGATCAAATATGAATTTAATTTGTTAGTGGTGGACATCACCAACTATACCCCAATGTATCTTCTATACAAGCAATTAGCTGCGCTGGTTTAGCTTTCCTACACAAATTTGTGTACCACAAACGTACTTTACAACTATACAAGGATCCTCTCTTTAATGTGGCAATTGTGGCTATTTTGTCCTACCTCCTAGAACAGAACAAAATTCTATATAGATTTTTCCTGAACTCACCTTTTCTTTCCCATTTTTCGTATTCTGTTTACTTGACATTTATAAATCATAATGTTCTTGGCATTTATAAATCAACCAAACTGATCTATGAGAGTTTTAGGTCAGATGAATATAAATCAAACGTGCCTATGTCTTACTCATACAACGATAATCCGATTGAATAATGACACCATATCACATGTGACAATTTAAGAAATCCTCCTCATAATACCCTATGACAAGATAAGTAAGCAACATGAATCCCTCAAAGCCAATATCGTCTAGAAATTTTTATTCATTCTCCAGATAGCATGATACATACCAAGTCAAATTATGTACACTTTTTCTTAGCAAATTTATAGTCCCAACTCCTTCCCTCATTGTAACTTAGAAGTTGGAAGGTTTGTGACCACTGAACCATGCAAGGATGCTTCTATTCCTCAAGGACACAATCACTCCCTAATGCTTGGTAAAGCAAGTTGTCGGCCACTTTTCCACCTTTAAGTTATCCTAGTACTCCTTTGGCATCAAATGCAAAGTTATTATTCTATAAACTTTTGTAAAGGCTTCTATTGCATCGTTGTCCACAGGAGAACAACCAACTTTTATCTTCATATAGTTGCATCTTTATTCTTATTCTCTTTATCCTGTAATTTTGATAATGCCTTTTTCCTAAGAGTACTTCTTTTGTTAGGAGCATCACTTTGGATGCTTAGTAAGTGTACACCTTTGTCCTTTCTGTTACTGAAAACTTAAAAGGCATCAAAGATTCTGAAGAGAAAGCTGATATTCCTTTTCTCTGTCTGTATTCTATTTTAATGTTTGAAGAGGCAAATTTAATTACATCTTCAACGTGCCCAATGGAAGTATAGAAGAAAAAATGATTTCGTAAGGTCAAGGATATTGTCCAGGCAAATTTGTTTATTGTCCGGACAGTTCTATATAAAAACAAACAAAAAAGAACATTATGGTTCATTGGCAACAAACGAATCTGTCTAAGCAATGTCCTCAACCTCTTAACATCGATATGATTCCAATCTTTAATCATATAAACTTTTCTAGATATTGAAGTTCTTGGCGATACAAAACAAATAACATACGAAGCTTAGCCCATAATTCATTGCATCTTCATGTGTTGACTCGTTAGGTGTATCAAAGAACTAAAAAAAAAAAAAAGGCATGCATATAATTGGTTAGTTGTCTAACCAGTTAAGTGATAAATTTATTAGCAACAACTATAATTAATTGACCATCCTCTCCCAGAAAAAGAAAGGAACCTTGACATGCTTTATAGAACAGATTGTGGTGGTTGATAACATCATAGAGAACGGAAACAGTATGTAATATAAAAATGTAGATTCAATAACATTTAATGTCACTATCTTCTTAGTTTTTCTCTCTTAAACTATACCATAAAGAATTGTAGAACACTATATGTTACTCCTATTGCTTGGAAATCATCATCCACAAAATTGAAGGTCAATGTTATTCAAAATCGAGCATGGTGGTGGTATGGCACAGCACAAAAGTTTCGACAAAAAGGAATATTTTTCTGAGTGTACAAAGTCAACTTCACTTCAGAGATAACCTTCACAATAAAGAGAGCAAGCTTTTGTCACTCGGTCATATCACTATGTGTCATGGAGTCTATGACACAACAAATTTAGTCAATATTATTATCTAAAACAATATAATATGCATATAAAACAACAAACCTCGTAAATGAGATACAATTCAAATTTTTGATCGTATTTAATATATAATATTTTAGTATCTTGTTAAGAGTTTGAGTTCTATATTCCAAGATACGGAGTAAAAAAATCGTCCCAATAACACAGTGACATCACACATATTCATAGTAACGTATACACTTGAGAATGTCCCAGAGAAATATCCACCATTAATAAACACCAAACTTGGAAAAATCAGAGAATCACGGTGAACAGCTGACCCTAATGTCCAACAAACAAAGGTCGGTGTCGCCAACTTGATCACGGACTCCCTCTTCCTCCACCTCATATCAAAAGGTGTTTTTTTTATGCGTAAAAAACGTTTAAATAAACAGATTTTTTTTTATTTTCTTAGAAAAATTAATCAAACACAGAAAAATTTGAACAAAAACATCAATCGGATTCAACAGAACACGTCATAATTATCAGAAAATTTCATCAAACATGTAATTTAATGATCACTTGAAACAAAATCCAACCACAGACTAGCTAATTAATCATTCGATCGGATTCACCTTCATTATCATACAAAATCAGATAATAATCAAAATCATCAATCATTAACTCAAAATCAATCAAATTAATCAATCGATCTTCACTTACCTGAATCAGTGATCTGACTCTCATAACGCGAATCCTCATCCACATCACCACCACCACCACCAACAGAGCTTCCATTTCCATTGCAACTCTCCGTCTTCGAAACCTCTCTCGCATCGCCGCCACCGAGGACGCCGATTTCCTTTTCTTGTTTCGTCTGATCCGCGACTCTGCGGAGCTCGGCGGTGACATCGGCGATGGAGAAGTACCTCTGCATCTGGATCACAGGGATCCAGTTCAGTCTCCTCCGATGAATCGCGGCAAATACCGCGTCATATTCCGTCGGATTCGGCGACCGAGGAGCGATGTGGCCGCAGAGGGCGTCGATGATCGCGTTCGCGGCCGCGAACTCGCCTCTGTACCACGCGATTATCGCGTCCTTCACCTCCATCTCCGCCGCCGCCGCCGGAGGAGGCATCACGGCCGGGACGAGATGAGGCGATCGATCGGTGAACGGTGGCGCCGCCGGTGGCATGGTGGTGACGTGGCAGCGGCAGAGGTGATGATGGATTGGGTTGATTCTGTTTTGTTTTGATTTGTTGAGTGAGTGAAAAATGAGAGGAAAAAAATGGGGAAGAAATGGGAGAAAAAGGGAGAGAGGAAAGCGGTTAAGATTTGGCGCAACTGAACGAGGGAGGGTTTTGAGAGGTTTTATAGGATCTATATTCTATATTGATCAGCGATGGTTTGTGAGAAAAGCTAGGTTGAGTAAAAGAATGGGGAACAGTAAGCTAAGAAAAATGAGGAAAATTATTGAGAAACTTTAGACTATCTCGACTGTGATTGAGATTGAGGTTTGGTCGAGATGACACATAAGCGATATTTCTGTTTGTACGAGGTATATGGTTTAGGATTTTATACAAAAACATGGTTGTTTATCGACTTATTGATGAGAAAATTTTGTTAAACACGAAGCAAGTCAAGGGCTGCTCGAGACTAATGGATTTGTGTAACGAATAAGGTAGCACATGAAATGACTCGTTATGCTTCAAAATGTCACCAAAGCGGGATTTGGGGCCCGAGCGTGTAGTGAATGCATGTATCACAGACATTGAGCAATGACACTGAGGCCCCAATGGGCATTAAAAAAAAAAAAAAACATCCCCATGATTGGGAAAAAAGGATGAGATGGCAACGTCGACGACGGACCCACTAACTGAAAGTGAGTAAGAGCATCCACAACCTTCAAGACCAACAAACTCAAAAAATAAAAACAAAAACATTATAATTGAAGTGTATTAATCTTTTGAGAGGTAGATATACATAATGGTTTTTTTTTTCTTGCCAAGCACCCAATTCCCAAGGGTGATACTGATGTAGAAAGACATGAGCAGAGAGCGGAAGGAGTTGAGACGCTCAAACAAGAACTTGAGCGGGAGAGTTTGTAACTGAGCTCCTCCAAATTTAATGGATAAATTTTTACATTATTGTGTCTAATTTTTAAAATAAAATATTGATAATTAGAATTTTTCAGATCAAAAAATTCAAAAAAAGACATCAATATGGATGCTGTGGGACTCTGTAAGGGTGACTAATCATCGGCGTGGTGAATTTCGAGACGGAGGCTCGACTCCCAATCATGGAACAGAGTTCGGTGGCCGGCGGCCGCAGGTGGGCCCAATAAACCGCATCCCTCGAGTTTTGACTTTTTTTATGGATAAGAAAGTTTAATTATCGGATTACAAGATTATTTTCATCTTACATGATAAATCGACGAAATCTGATTTAAAAGTTTTTTCGGATTTATGAACTATTTAATTGATCAAAGAAAAAATTTTCATGATTTTTTTTTTTTAAAACTACCTGTTACCGGATTTACCCAAGTGGAAATCTTCCACGTGCTTTTTTATTAGGTGGCCTAAATGGTCATACACCATAAACAAGAAGATTTTTCCAAGTGGCATTAACTGTTCTGGTTAACGTTGTTGAACTTGATGGTAGCAATGACACTGAGCCCCAATGGGCATTAAAAAAAATGATATGTATTCCTCATATCATATTTTAATCTTTAGATATGGATTTAATATATTCACCAGGGGTTTGCAGGTGAATTCAGTCGTGAACCTTGGACCGAGTCGGCTCTAGGCTCTAGGCTCTAGGCTCTAGTCTCTAGTCTCTAGGGATGTTTTAATCGAGATGGTTAACATTTCATCCTTGTACAGTTTTACCTAATCATAGGGATATTAATCGAGAGGATTATGTTTGTACTCGGTTCACTAACCAAACAACCCAAACATTTTTCATAGACCAAGGATTCATATGATAAACCTCTACCATTCAATTTGCAAACAGTTAGAAATTATTGCATAAAAATGAAGAATATTCGTCGAGCACTAGCTACGCATAATTTCCCCATCTTACACTTACTTGCGCATGAAACACCACTTTAATAGGGTAAGAGGAAATGTTTGTCCAAAAAAGAAAAAAGGGTAAGATGAAATCTTTTCATTTCCCTTTATTGCGTTTTACACTTGTCGCTTTTGTTGTATTGAAGAATTCAATTAATCTTTCTAATATCTTTCATTGGATCTTCCAACCA
This sequence comes from Drosera capensis, assembly GCA_001925005.1. Taxonomy (NCBI): domain Eukaryota; kingdom Viridiplantae; phylum Streptophyta; class Magnoliopsida; order Caryophyllales; family Droseraceae; genus Drosera; species Drosera capensis. The sequence goes on along the minus strand of LIEC01011045.1, from coordinate 59,232 downwards.
TTTCACTAATCAACTTCATTAGTCAAAACCATAAAAAACTAGAGATGATACCGATACAGAGTCTACAACCACTATGCTTCAACCTATGGTCATTCGTTGTTGACGTACATTATGAAACTGCAATAACGATATAAACAAAGTTTACGATGTTACAATCCAAAATAATGGACCTAGCCACAGTCTTCTTTAAGAATCCATCTTCAATGATAGGAGTAATTAATTTCATTTCTCGGAAGGCTAAATCAGGACGGAAGGTGATAAGATCTTACGTCACGACTGTAACAACGGGTTAGACATTCGAGAGACGATCTTGGCTACCTACATAGGAAAAACACGATTCGAAGAAGATGGAAGCGTAAGTGCACGTGATAACCCATACATGGCTTATGTTGAAGCCTAAGAAGAAGAAGGTGCATGGACCAAACTTCGTGCCCTAAGTCTAATGCTAATGTGGTCCATTTAATCAGTGTCAACACGATGGCATGCTGAAAAATTCTATGCAATGGTCCCTAATAAAAAAAAAAAGAGGAGACAAAAGCTATATGGTTAACCTTTTTCTCCTTTCCCGTTATCTTTTCTTCTGTGCCGTCCATTTTATATGGGTCTTTTTTGTACCATTTTATACCGGTCTTTTTTGTACCTTTCTATTGTTGAAAAAATAAGCACTATCTGGTCTATTCTCGCAAGAATCTTGCAAGGAAAGAAAAATACAGAGCTAAGTTTGTGATTAAATTAAATAGGCTCACGAGAACTAAGTTTTTTTTTTTTTTTTTTTTTTGACCATCCACGAGAACTAAGTTCGTGAGCGTATAAGCAACAAATAGGAGTATAGGATCGCATATTGCTCCTCGCTTGAATGAGCAATTCATAACACACGCTGCGAGTGATTAGACCATCATTTTTAAGCTAGTCAGTTAGGTACAAGCTGTTTTCACGCTAAAAGTAGCATAGATTCTCAGGTTTTGTCTACGTCATATAACGATTGATATTAATGCAACACCAACGAGAAGGTCTGTAATACCTCTAAAGTTTGGCTTAGACGATTTGATGAGATTATCTATACTAATAAGGTGTACCTTCTTTTTTGATAATCAATCACTTTAAAATTTCATAATTAAATATGTTTAACGTGGAGTAATATTGGGATACCTGATCATTCTAAAAAATTCTCAGATTATGTACGAATGAAATCAAAATACATTGAAAGAACTAATACCGATATATGTTTTAAGCCTGAAAAAGAATGCATGATAATGATCCGATAAAAAGGATTGGCCGGAATGTTACAAGGCCCGTTAAAGAGATGGCAGTTCATGAATCATAATCATCATACAAAAAATCAAACCGACAACATTCACATATGTAAGCATGCACGACCTCGACACTAGAGATGCTCATATGGCATGATAAAAAGAGAAGAACACAAAACCAGTTTCGGCAAAGGACCTACTCAAACTTTTTTTAGTCTAAGCTTTTCTATGATTCTTGTCCTAGATAGACTAACGTGCAGAGCAACACTTGTGGAGGAAGACGATTCATAAAATTTCCCTGTAGTGAGGTCTACTAACCTAACACATACGATGGTCCATATTCGACTTTTGGCAAATCTTAGGCCATGGGACTTTCGGAACCCGAATAGGGTACGCAACAAGTGCGCTTTGATGTGTATGTAACGTTGACCTAATAAATGAAACCCAAAGGGTCTCTTATAAAACATGGTAAAGGCATAGACACTGATACATGAGTATAATGTTCCTTGGTGAGATTAGGAGTCCTAGCTGATCTCAACGAGGATTGAGCTCGTTCGTTTAGTACGAGTGGGCTTGGTTCGGGGGCACTGCAAATGAACCAAGCTCGCCAAGGTTTCAGTTTGTCGAGATCTTGATGCAAAAACTCATTTAGTTACAAGCTTCATAAACTCATCCAAAGCTCACGACACTTGGTTAGGATTAGCTCAACACATGAACAAAATGCTAGGTTGTTCTTGCTGATGGGATTCCCCAAGGTTGCTGATGTAGGCTTGACTGTTGTTTTTCACTCTGTATTTTATGTTCTTGTAGTAGGTATTCACTGGATGTGTGTTTCGGTTCTATGAGATACCACAGATGCATTCTTGTGGTTCTTCTTTGGGCTTTTGCCCCCATTTTGTAATCTTAATTTATATATATAAATAAAGAGCTAATTGAAGTCATAAAATCCCATCTTCCCTGCACATAAATTCAAGGATCACAATCCCTTTTCGGACATAGAGATCCGGATACGTATTGAACCATCATGAAGCTTACCAGAAACTGAAACTCAACGAGAGTTCAGATATTGCTACATGAAATTCGGCTCATTAGGTATAAGATCTGGAACAGGTTTTTTTTTCTTTCAAAAGGTATCTAAGGATACCTCAGGTTAAGTGGCCGCACTTGGCAGCTCGATGCTCTAGCACATTGGCCACTGTCACTCGGGCCGCTTATCAAGTGTGGTGGGAGCGAACCCTCATCTGGAACAGGTGTTTACCGAGTCAAACCAAACCAGAATAAACCCTATTTGCAGCACTAAGAGATGGAGTTAAATTTGAGAAACTGTTCATGAAATCTTTCCAGAAGGGTTCCAGTCGAGTGCCTATAACACGAAAAAAGATCTCATTGATTTCTATGCTTCATCAAATGTGGGACAACTACTAGCTTAGTTAAAAGTCATACTTACATAATCATAAAAATCTAAATCGACATATCGTTACTTACCTCTACATACTTCGAGAAGATCTTGGATCTACAAGCATACAACTTAGCTTCTCCCCAGCCGGGAAGCTTCCTATGAAAGAAGCGATACCAAAGAAACAAACTCCAGGGTCACGCGGCCTTTGGATCTGGTGTTGATGACGAAGTGTTCGGGATATCTCCTTAGCAACATGAGCAATCCGTACCATGGTTTCCCTTTCGATTCAGGACCAGACCAGTCTTCTGAGGTCAGGTATCTCCTCACTCGACTATGGTGCCATTTGTCTCCATACATTTCCATCAGCTACAACAAAGATAAATAAAGAAGACATCAGAATCACCATGTCCAAAGTCCATCATGGAGCAATTATTCAGACATAGATGGCGCACTACTTGCAAAACATTGTTAAAAGCTAGTAAGGGATATGGTGTATCAAGGGTCTATGCCCAGGAGTGCGAAAAAACACAGCATGACATAGAGGCAGCAAGGCACCAAGAAAAAGTTCATGCGCCAAGGATTGATCCATTGGCTAAAACTCATGTCAGAAACATCTTGATAATGAGTTTGAGTCTTTTCCCCTTATAAATAAAATAAAAGCAAGGCAATGCTACATTTTCCCAGAGCCATCACACTTCTAGGAAACATTGCATCAAACAAACTCAAGAGAGCACAAATGCTGCAAAAATTTGCTAAATTCTATGACAGAACTTCTAATTTCTGTGTTTCTAACTATGTCAAGTAGAGAGAGATAATATTCAATGGTAAAAAAAAAAAAGTAGAGAGAGATAATATTGACTATATGGCCTCCTGTCACTTGTAGATCAACAGCTGAGAGCTTCAGAACAAAGATCTTATCCTTCAACAGACCTTATATGTAAACTTCAAATAACTGGATTTGATGCGCGAGGAAGCTACAAAAACGACCCCAGGCCTTGTCAAGGTAGAGAGATGATACGCACGAGAGAGGCTTGCCAGAGAGTACTCATTGAGGCAATAATGAAATAAATCAGTGGGGAAAGTATCGAAGCTAACTATCACCTGACACTGATTAAAGCATAATGAAAGCAGCAAGGCGAGCCCCATGGTCCTCAAGCCTCTTATGATCAAAGTGTCTAAGAAGAAGCAAAGAAGAGGTTGCAACAGCCCAATACAAAGACGAAAGCAGATGATGGCAAGACCAGAGGATGGCCTATTGATCAGTGCAAGAGATCAAGTGATCTATCCCGACAGAAGGAAACACTTCGAGCAAGATTCTACTGTGAAAGCTAAATTAAAAGAAGAGTACGTGCCTTGAGGCAAACATACCCTTTAAAGATTTTCATTCAAATCTGTACAATCAATTTTATACGGATTCTGAAACACATTCGAGAGTGAGTAAGCTCCATATCTATATGAACCAGAGGCAGAAATTTACAAAGTTTTCCAATTTCAAGTGATGAAGTTCCTATCGCTATCCCACATGACAAAGCTACAAGAAACAGGGGTATATGAGGAGATACACTAACAAGCTTTTGGATACACAATATTAATTCCTATGTGACCACCCATCTTTCAAGGTGCCACATTGGCAACTTTAGAGAAATATCGGCACATTGACAACTTTAGAGCAGTAAAAGAGTTCAAAAATGTACTTTATTTGTTGAAAATGTAAATCGCTCACTACAAGTAGTATTTGTTGACATCTAAATATATTTGTATGTGCCTTTTTGCCAACAATAAACTGTCGAAGTAAACTGCAACATGTGTAACTACAAGGAAATGACAAACACAAGATGCTAACAAATAATATGAATTTATTCACGTATGTTTGTCAAAGGTTATTATATGGAGTGCACCAATTAAACTTATGACTGGGAGACACACCAGTGAAACTAGGATTTTCATTACAAATGGGTCCCAGAGTAGAGTGCTCTGGCACTGGCATGAAACAAAATCTATGCATCTGTATTCAATCCAATTCAGCAAGGAAAAGTGTAGAATTTGTTCACGTATAGCATTTGTTAGCACTCAGCAGGGTAACCAATCTGAAAGTAGGCCGAGTTAATCATCACACGGCCTTCGATTGAACTGATTGGGGGGCTGGGGGGTTCGAATGATTGAACTGATCTTAGTCCAAACACCAGCAACACATTCTACAGCCTTCAGACTAAACTCATGCATAGCCTTGAATGGGCCACCCTCTCCACCATTATCGATCTTCATGTATAAATAGGAAATTAGATAAAGTTTTCCAACATTGCTTTAAGCTGGATGCACAAGATGTGATGGATAGGCTCAAATTTGATAGCCAGAGGTTACATAAATATGATTGCTATGATGTAGTAATTAATTTTTACACAACAAAATTTCAAGATGCCTAAGAGTTGACATCTTGTCGACATGGCAACATTAACTAACTACAGTGTATCTTGAATAATACACAAATAGAGGATACCTTGAAAACAAAAATCACCAATGGAGTTACAGTAAAACCATGGAATCTACAGTTGCAGCTCAAGCAAGAAGACTTAGCAATAGCATTATCCAGTCAGCAAGCCAAAGAATAAAAGAACGAAGTTCTAGCTATAAATGGCATGTCAAACTCAACAAACTAGATTGCATTTCAAACACAAACAGAATTAAATGCCAAGTTATCGTGAGTTGTAACATCAGAACTTTTACCTTTGCAAACAAATAGAGAACATCAATGCTGAGACATGCTTTAAAAAATTTAAATCATTCATATTTCAAAGGAAAAGCAAGGAATGCTTCTATGATTTTAATTGCCAACTTCTTTCATGGATAGCCAGTTAAATATATTCATATAATCAACCAACCTCAGCATGGAGTTTCTCCATCGGCATCCATTCGCCTGGACCACAAAGATCAGACAGCACAGTAGCTACAGATGATACAACATCCTTTTCTTCCATCTGCATAAGTTGATTATTCTCATCATCTCTGTCAGCCCTGGATCTTCCATCTGCCTTCTTTGCTGCAAATGTTCGAGTCCAGGCAGGGTAAATTAGTTTGTGTCCTAGATGTCAGTCGAATTTCTCAATATTAAAGAAGAAAACATCTCGACAGTACACACTTCAACGCAATAGAGAAGACACCAAACAATATGACACGGGAGTAGCATAGCAAAACTAATAACTTAAAATTCTAGTTATATTGGAGCTTACTATAGCTGCTCAACTACATCAATTTGGTTATGTACAGTATCAGGGGTGCAGATCTTTGCTTGAGGCCGGAAGCCTGTCAGCAGAGACCACTATTTCAAGCTTATGACATATTGCGTGGCCTGTGTATTTTAGTCATGCCCATCAGCAAAAGAGGAACTTAAAAGATGAAATACATGAAAAGTACTCTATCAACACAATCTGAATAAGTTGAGCTACTCAATAGGGAGACAAATCAGATGCCCACAAAATAGATATAGGCATACTTCACAGTAAAAAACCAATATAAGCATTATAGCATAAGACATATCAGGTTTACAGGACAGACACAATAGGTGATATAATTATACTACGGGTGAATTGTTCAAAAATCCACAGTGAAAGTTTTTTTTTTTACGTTTTGGTCCTCATTTTGGTTTTTACAGTTCATATGTACAAAATTACAGTCACACGAGTATAATATACCGTTCACAAATTGAAATGGAGATCAAAACATAAGTCAAAGTTCCATTCGGGATTTTTGCCCAATTTGCCTTTACACTGATGGAGTATGGACACGAGAAGATATAAACAAGTTTAGCAAGGCCTGAACATACTTGGGTTAAATAAGCAATTAATCAGCAAATACAATCACCATCTATGAGCTATAGAAGAAACCGTATATTGGTGGCGAATATTCAACTTTTTAAACAGAAACTAAAGCTCTAAATAAGCTGGATATGTATCCCTTCATAATCAACTCAGAAGTTTGTGTGAAGTTCATCATAATCTTTTTCTTGGTTCCTTCAGTGTGCTTGCAGGACTGGATCTCTTTTTCTTTGAACTCATCTATGACTTAAGACATCACACAGTCAACCTTCAATCAAACCCAATTTGATTATGGGTCCAACAACCTGATCAATCTGATCAATACCATTTGCGCATACTAAACCTCGTTTAAGAGTCCAACAGGTAAATCGATCCAATTATCATGTCACTGTGGCACCAAACCTAAATTGAGTCCAACAGGTCAATCAATCTTATTATCAAGACAATGCTGCATCAGTAAAATCAAACCGAAAAAACCATTCCCAAACCATAACCAAAATAGATTGAACAATCATGCATCAATTTAACAACACACTAAGAAATGTAGCCTAGGCATGCCCTTCAGGTACAATGGATCTAACATGTTAATGCTTTAAACAACAAACATCATACACAACAATAAACAAAAAATGATATGAACTTCACTAACTTCATAGTGTTTCCGTTCACCAAGGCAATGCTGAACCAAACCTAATTTCAGAAACGAATAGGCAGCCAAATGAAGCCAACACAATGCTGCATCTCGAACTCAAACGACAAAACATAACACTAAAAACATTGCATCAATCTAGCAATACTCATCAACATAACACATGGGCACATCCGGATGTCCTTCGTATACTATAATCTATAAATCTCACATTCCAACATGAATTCGAACAATACAAACATCATAACATTGCGATAAACTTCACTAACCTAACGGCGCCATCAATCCCCCCTTCCCTCCACCACCACCGCCGCCACCGATACCTCCATATCCATAACCACCCTCACTCCCACCATCTCCACCCCCACCTCTCCTGATCCTCTTCCCTCCATCCTCCTCCTCCTCGTACTCCTCCTCATAATACTCCCTCACTCTCCCCGCCTTTTTCCCTCCCCCATACCTAGCCACAGCCGGCATCACCGGTACCGTCTGCGGCGCAACAACCAATTGCGGATTCTGATTCTGATACGGCCTATTATTACTATTCCCAACAATACTCCTCACAGGCAACAGAAAATAAAACTCCTTATCCCCAATCTGAAGCAAGTCCTGCGAGTCCAGCTTCACCGGCGGCGTTCCGGGCAGGTGAAGCACGCCCTCGACCTGGCATCCGTTTTTTCCGAGGACTTCGAGCGCGAATCGACGGCGCTGGAAGTCGTAGAAGATGCGGGCGTGGTGGCGGGATATGTTCATGCCGCCGCCGAGGGAGGAGAGGTCGACGTCGACAGTTGATTTCTTGCTGTTTCGGCCGAGGATGATGGAGTAGGTTTGCATGTAGTATTCGAAGTCTTCTCCTTGGAGTTTCGCGAATCCGGCTTCCACGTCGCTGCCGGTGGTGGTGGCCACGGTGGTCGACATTGTCGCCGGAGATCGGAGGGTTGTGGTGGGGTGAGATTTGGGGGCGATTTTGCTAGAGGAACAAATGTTAAATTCGATTGATATATGGGTGGAAATTTGGAATGGGATGTGTTCCTCTGCTATCAAAATTAATAATTATGTGAATTACACCATTATCTTTTATTCTAATCCTATACATTTATTTCTTATGATATCTTTTGTTACTATATATTTTATCTTTTACATTCCTATGGTTTTAAATTATTTTTGAAAACCTAAATACATAATTGTATCTAATAACATAAGATTATAAGAGGTTTTGATAATAAAATCTTTGAATCATATTTTTACAAGTTGCTCACTCTACGTTTGATATCTGACAACGTCATGGATTTCTTTTGCTTCAAATCAACATGGTAAGTAACATGATAACCTGTTTAGAGTACTGATCGAATTTTCCTCAAGCCGCTTGCTTGGTGAAATAAAGACACCAGCATATGTGTAAACATTACTACATATGGCCAGTTCCCTGATGAATATTATGAAAACACGATCAACGGAGTCCAGGCGCAGAACAGCTACCACTAGTGACACTCTTTTCACTTCAGATCCAGTAAGAGAGCAGTTAAACTTCATGAAACACCTACTGCCCGAGATCGCCATCATGTGAACCACGACTTCATGAACAGAAGTTGTACATGCCCATCTTTCCACACTAGATGCTCAGTGTATGGTGGATTTGATGAAGCTTTGTGGAATGGAGTAGAGGGCAGTGATCAAGCATACTGATACATCATATGCATGAACAAAAAGCGAAAGTGTTATCGAAGGTGAATAGGTGAAACCAGATTCTGAAGATATATGATGCTCTTCATTCTTGCAGGTCTTTTTATAGCTTCACCTTCTCCAGCAGCACTTGCCGTTCCACAGGTCGGACTGGTCATGACATCTACTAGAGTCCAAACTCACCTTCTTCTACGACACCCTCCATCTCATCCGAACAAAGATCATCCTCATTCCGAGCTGCCAACCAACATCACCACTGCTACATGATAAATTCAATACAGCTTTCAAAGCATAATCGTGGATCGTGATCAAGTGCACTGATATATCTAATATCCATATGCACGAACAGAAACTGAAGCATTATCGGAGAGGAACTTCAAATTATCCAATTACATGAGCCAAAGAAGGGGCAAAAGTATCTATGCTTCTCACAAAACTGTTGAAGTAGTTATCGAAGGAACAGGTTTATCAATAACAATTAATGTAGAGTGTAGGACAATCCTTCCAATAAACAAATTCAGTAAACAGTTTTACAACAAGATACTATACTCGCAGCAATAACACCGTAGAAGCGGTAGAACTGCAAACCGTATCAAGCTAGCGTTGATAGATACCAAACATTCACCATAATTTGTATGGATGCCGAATTCTAGACTGAACATACAGCACCTTGAAGAGACATTATGCAAGAGAACGGACGCAGTAGAACCTTATCTCAAGCTCCTTGAGCTTGGTAGCACCTGATCTCAAGCTTTGACAGGCTCATCATCATCTTCAATATCCCAACTCAAGTCTTCAACCTCAGCAGCAGCACTCTGTTTCTTCCACAGCTCTGTTCAGTCATGACTCCCACTAGGCTTCACGCTCACTTTCTTCTCATCCTCGCTACCAACATCTTCAATCTCATCCCAATCAAGATCTTCCTCATCCGGCACTGACTGATTTGAGTATTTTGATGCCACTGCAACATCACCATCTTTGGCAGCAGAACGCCTATCATCTTCATGCTTTTCCTCAATGGCAACCTCCTCAACCAATCCCTTCGATATCTCATCCTCAATAATCTTTTCACTCACTTCCGAACCAGCCTTTTCACTCAACACGACCTCCTCCACTCCATCACCCTCACTTTGATCAACTTCACTCACTTCCTTTACCTCAGTCAATAAATTATTGCTATTGTTGGCATTATTAGCATCAGAAGAAGGTGCATTGGTCTCTTCCCCCTTCACAACATCAGCATGCACGAATTCCATATTACCCATCTTCACATTATCAACAACAGCAGATGATGCATTGGTCTCTTGCCCCTTCTTCTCCTCCTCGTCATCATCCTCGACATCCCAACTCAACTCCTCCTCATCCTCCTTGTCCCTCATCGCGATCTTCACCAACCTCGCCCTAACAAACTCCGCCTGCCTCAACCGCTCCACCCTATAAAAATACCGACACCAGAACGTCTCATGATCAACACTCCCCTCACTTCCCACAACAAGCTTCCTATAGATCCCCCCAACAACCTCACCCTCCCTCGTCAACCCCTCAATCTCCTCCCTCTTTTCCCCCAAATCAAACCCTAATTTCCACCTCCCATACTCCTCCGCCTTTTCCTCCTCTGGCTCCTCCACGTACACCCTCACATCCCCCTGAATCACCCTCAATTTCCTCTCAAATCTACTCACCCTAACATCGCCGTCGTCCCTCACCGCCCCCAAATCGGAGGACGACGAATAGTCGGCGTCTCGATCAGGACTGAGGAGGAGCGATTCGGCGATTTTTCCGATGGAGTCGATGGAGACGACGGCGGGGAGGTCGAGGTCGGCGACGGCGCGGGATAAGGTTTCGGTTTCCTTTTTGAGGCCCGATCCGAATTCCTCGAGGTCTCGACGGACCGTCGAGATCACGGATTCGGATCGGGCCGCGACGGTCGTGATCAGGCCCCCCAGGGACCATGTGGTAGTGGTGGTTGGAGTGGGTGGTGACGCGGCGTCGTTGGTGGTGGCGGCGGAGGTGGAGAGGAAGGGGGGAGGGTCAGGATCGTCGGAGAAGACGGATCTGAAGAAGTTCATTGGTGGAGGAGGGTGGTGGTTGCCGGCGCGGTCTCGTTGGCGGTGATCTTCCAGGCGGAGAGGGACGAAACGCGGGGGTATTTGTTTTTATACTGGAAATGGTGAAAACAAGGTGAGAAATTGAGATCTTGCTGGATACTCCCTCCCTCCCTCCCACGATGTAAATAATATTTTTTTATTTAAATATTTTTAAAATATAAATGATATGTGTCATTATCATCTTATAATAAATTTTTTAAATTAAATTGTTTTAATAAAATTATATCATTATTTTGAATTGTTTTATTAAAAATATTAAAATATCCATATTTTTTATTTCGTTGTTTTTTCTCATTTATCTCACCAACAAAAATTAAAAAATAATTTAATCTTACATCAAAAATCAATACATATATAAATTATCATGACAAGTCAATTGATTGAGCATCTTATTTAATAATTTTTTTATTTAATAAGTAATGAAACAATCACTATACGTTATATATTTCATTATTTATTCCTACAATTATTATAATAAACTCCATTATCACTTAATAAATATCTTTTAATGAATTTTCATAAAAATTTAATATACAGATAAATTCACGTGTCGAGTTAAACCATTTCTTATATTATGGGATGAATGAAGTAACATCATGCCAATGGTGCTTTGGCTTTCTCTATTAGAGAGTAATACTATTTTCATTAACCATCACCATGACAGACTCATATCGTTTTATCAATCTTTGCGTATGACATAATTGAATGATCTCAATCTTATTTCTCATATTTTATTATCCATAACTGAAACACAGAGATATTCACAATTGAGTTTGTTTTTGTTAAAGCGAGGAAATATATATTAGTAAGGGGAAGATGGATGGTGACCGTTAGACTCATTTCCTTCACTTTTCAGTATTGATGTTCATGGATGCAACCTAGTAACTTCATTTTGGTAAGGCTGAACTATCTTCATGTTACTTCTTAGAGTTAGTAAAGTATCATCATCAAAACTCCGCAGCTTAGTGTCGAAACCAACAGAATGTAAAGTCCTCATCGCAGCCCGACGATAAAAGTTTGTATTTTAGATTTCTCGCCGTGAAGACTTGCAAAGAATACTTCGAAACAATTTTCAAGAATGTGATTATGTCACTTTGCTTCACAAGATTTCGGATATTAAACACACACCGAGCAACCTAAGGACTTGATTAGTTCAGTCAGAGTCCTCTGCAGCTACCAATACATAAGTTGTGGCCATGGCGGCAGCATCTTTTGCGAACCAAAGCAAACATATTCTTCAGCAAAACCTTATTATGGATATATAGGTTATTTACAATCGACTTTACAGTCACAGCTCGTAAGTCATCCCAACCTTGAGCAAACGTTTATGCGGGATATCAAGGACTTTGTCGCTTTGCCTCAGATTCTTTTTCAAGAAACTGTACCCGTAGTTGATCAAGATCTTCTTGCCAATGCTCGATCCTTTGCCGGCGACCACCTCGTTTTCACCCATCAGATGTATGACTCCAGCTCGCCACGCCTTTTCCAGGGCCTCGATCTCCTTCTCAACCTGCTTGTTTAGCTCTTCTTCTCCTTCGCGCCTTCCCTCGTTGTTTGCATTCTCGTTCTCATTGATCCCATCTTTGGAGCCTTCTGTCTCATTCTCTATGCGGTCATGCTTGCTCTGTTGCCTCAGTGAATCCAACCAGTATTCATCCCTGATGAATTCTTTCAGCCTCTCAACCAGTACTTTCTCGAAGGGCTCTTCGTGGTCTGAGCGCACATCTGTATAGCCGTATCTGACAATGCATCGGAACACACCCAGTTGCCTAGGCTGCACACGGCGGAAGAGGAACCTTTCCTCCTGTGGGATCTTGCTAATGGGCAAGGATTTAAATGACACAAAGACGAGAACTGAGTGCAGAGCTGGGATGTTGGCGGCATAATGCTCAAAGATAGGAGGAATGCCGTGGACAAGCTCAGAGTAGAAGATAGAGAGGCCAGGGATGCGACATAGGTTTGATTGAGAAGCTATGTCCCTCAGCTGATCAGGAGAGACCTTGTGATCCATCTCGTAGTAGTACTTCTTGCGGTAAACGTAGTTCCAAATGTACATGATGGTAATGGATACAGTAGCGAAGGCGATAGGGAGGTAGCCTCCGTGGGGGAACTTGTACATCACCGAACTTAAGTAGGTGAACTCGACGGACATGATGATAACGATGTAGCCGATTACAATAAGTATGTGCTTCTTCCAAATTATTAGCATGACCAATACCATGAAGGATGAGGTGATTGTCTCCGCAAATACCACAGCAATTCCTGCATGAAATTTCAGATTCATCTTTAGACATCCATGAAGCTCCTGTTATTCGTTACCACAATCAAGGTTCCATGTGCTATAAAGAAGAAAAGACAAGAACTTACCATACGCGTTACCAATCTTCTCAGTTGTTCTGAATCCAAGAGTGACGCAGACGCAAGCGAACATGAGGATGAAATTGACTTCAGGTATGTATACTTGGCCTTCATACTTGGCAGATGTGTGAACAACTTTTACCCGAGGAAAGCATCCAAGGGAAAGAGATTGTTGAAGAATTGAGAAAGTCCCCGAAATCATAGCTTGGCTTGCGATAATTGCTGCCAGAATGGCCACAGCAAACACTGGCCAGTAAACCGGACCTATACAAAGTCAAAAACCACAAGCAGTCTTATTAGGAGTACATATCAACATTTAGAACCTTTAGTCACTACAACCATAATTTTTCTCTGGAATAGTTAAGTCAAGACAAATGCAGATAGTATCTTTTATACTTCGCCATGGCTCGGGAAACGACATTTAACAATTTACCTGGTATAGCCTTGAAGAAGGCATTGCCGACATCCCCAGGATGGTGCCGGAGATAAGAAGCTTGACCTGAGTATTGCAGTATAAGAGCAGGATACGTTACAAGGCATGTGCTTATCTGTATCGACTTTACTGCAAAATGTCCAAGATCTGCAAAGAGAGCCTCCGTTCCTGGAGCACGATGAGATACATTCAGGGCGATTTCAAAACATCACTTTATGTGCTTCTGTTATAGATTGGAGCCTACAACTAAGAATCAGAAGGAGAAGTCTTTTTAACCTGTGATACAGAGGACTACACCACCAAGAGAAACCCATGCATCTTTCCCGTTTCTTCTGAAGTACTTAATGATTTCCCATGGATTTAGAGCTTTGACCACAGTGGGGTCGTAACTGATGAAATTGTAGAGGCCGATAGCAGCGATGATAGAGAACCAAACGCATAGTATTGGCGCGAAGCTGTAGCCTACTTTATCAGTTCCAAATCTTTGAAATGAAAAGAGTAAGATCAGAATAGCAACTGAGATCCACACAACCCTCCCTGCATCAAAGTAGAAACAATACAGCATTAGCGGAACGACAGATTGCATGTTAAAAATATTGCTACAGATTCTACCTTCAAGAGCATAAAATTTACATTAAGTACATTTAGCAGAAACTAATTGAATTTATGATGAAATATTCAAGAAGCGCCAGATAAACTAGAAATTGTTATGAGATTACGAGCTAATCCGTATGCTGCATCTTAAACTGATCGAATTTGATCAAGTCATCAATTTTGATGTGGCATGATGCATAAATACTTTGTTTCACAATCTTTCATCTCTTTTAGCTATCAAGCATCAACTCTATAATGCATCTTGAAAACTACCATGCACTCGACATCACCAACCCCGCACCAGCCTCCATCCCCTGTGCCACCACCCACCGGGCCACCACTCACCGCTATCATTTGATTAGTGCAGCCCAGCCGGAAACCAATATATTCCAAGAGAGACAATACTAAAGCAAACCAACTATAGTCTGATTCCCATACTAGACATTACTAGACAATCATGATATGAGAGGTTTATCAATCATAACAAACATTAAGACATGTGTTCATGTGAGAGTAGTTTTATTCACATCAATTATAAAAAGAAAAAATAAAAAATATATATAAACAATCCATAATCCATCCGTTTAAATTTTTAAATTAATAATTAAACTTAATTCATATGTATATTCCGATTTCCTACGCCTTCCTTCCATGAATCTCAACAACAAAAATATTAGGCTATCCAATAATGATGGAACTAATCATTGTGATGAATATCAATGAAACTGTACCACATGGACAACCTGTCAATTATTCATTGATGGAGAGACTGCTACAAATTCATTCCAGTTGTATGCTACCAGTACCAACACAATAACGGAAAGAAAAAAACATTCTTATTTCTTCATTCGCATTCAAAGTCCTAGAAGATTATTTGAAGTGAAACAGTAGTAGTCTAATTCATCACCACTCAATTTTCTCGATCAGATAAGACATTTTCGAACTTTCCTCATTATTTTCCGGTGTTTCCTTCTTTCTGGTGGAAAAAGTGGCTCCATAGTCATGGGAAAGGACAATAAGTGAAACAAGTAGCAAGCACAATTATGAGAAAAGAGATTTTTTAAGCATGTGAAGTGGGGTTTCAGATCATGAATGCAATATTTACCTTCAGTCATGGCTGGTGTAGCAGCCTTCACTCCTCCCACGGCCGATAAAACTGCAACCACAAAATTGGAAAATCTTCAATCATTGTCAATCATAAAGCACTAGCATTGTTCATTGGTATGTATGTATCCCTACCACCTACCATGACATAAACTTGGGTTTATCCTCGACTAGTATCAAACCCGCGCGATGCGGAGTCGGATCTTGGTTCTGTAACTTGTTAGTGTCCAAATTGTAGTTTAGATAAGCAAATACCCATTTGATTCAATCCATTAATGGCGCATAAGTCATTACCAAACTCTAACCATTAATTAATACTCCAGTAAATATGATTGTTACACTTAAATAACATAAGATGACCCATGTGAAAGAAAATATTACTATGATATTTGGAACAAACCACATACACGCTAAATTGAAAGAAAGATGAACAGAAAGATTAAAATTGTTGGGTTGTTTGATTTTGTCCAACGTAAGAATCAACCATGTGTTATTGTATTATTGTGTTGTGGGTTATACCTTTCTTATCTGATAAAAGAATCAGCAGGGGAGAGCAAGGACAGCCCGTGAAACACTCTGTATCGAACAGAACAAAACCAGAGAGAGACAGGTCGGTGCAAATGGAAAAAACCAAAAAACCAGCCAGATGAAAGGTCATCATGGTCGATCAAGCTGAAATTTTTATGAGTGTGTACACGATATCCTGTTCTTCGTATTCAATAATTGGATCGTCAATCGAAATTCGGTGCGTTAAGAAATCAGTTCTGGAATAGCAACCGATAGATTTGAGCATTCCTTTTCTTATTTTCTTGATGTTGTTGTGATTGGCTCTTGATCTTCATTATATATATATGTGAATCTCTGTTATTGTGGGATTAGAGACATTGTCATCTTTATTGTGGTGATTTCTATATTGTGTACTTAGTGCAACTTGATTTTATGCTAAAACAGTGATGGTGAAGTGTTTGGGTGGATTCCGAGATCGGGTTCCTGCGATTTTTACTCCCTGAAAAGTTTTTCTCGATAAAAATATTTTGTTAAACTCACCTTTGATTTGTCGGATTGGAGATTGTGCTTTGACTGGTTGAAATATTTCCTCCCAAGTCTAAACAAATCTGAAAAATTATCGCTTTTCCCTAACATAAATAGCATAAATCTTACAAATTTTTCATTTTATTCTGGGGCTATGTATTCAACCAATTTGGGCTCGGTTGTTAAATTTTCTTTTCTTGTTTTATTTTTGTGATTATAATATTATCCCTGATGAATGAATTAAATAACATATGTTAACATTGATATATTGATATCATGTCACGAGATGATATTATAATTTAACCATCCTGTATATTCGTTGAAAGCTTGAACTTATCGACTATCAGTATTTGAACACACTAAGATTCTATTGGATGATATCAGACTGATTGACAGACCGTACCATGGAATAGTGGACGCTATATGAATATTGAAAAATGGAAGAACCATTAAGGAAGAAAAGTATGCCATGTCCATGAGCTGAAACCTAGTGGAAGACATTTTGGTTTTTGCTTACCCACCACCACAATGTCACACTCACACACAAGTCTCGTGTGAACCTCAAAAAAAGGAGTTTGAAGGTCACCAAGCAACCAGGAAAAGAGGAAAAAGAAAAAGATACTATAACAAATGTTGTCCGTTTAGTGTCTACCTATCATACATTTAACAGCACCAAAAGCCAAGATCTCATGCTTAGCTCAAGGAAGACTCAAGAAAGACAACTTTTTCAGCTAGTCAAAGAAATCACACGCCGATGTTTAATCCAAATTAGACGAAAAAGGGCAGAATCAGTGAAGGAAATATATTCTGCTTGGCTAGTTTTAGTATCACATTATGGCCGACTTCGTGCCCACTGTTCTAAAAAGCGATAGTCCAAACCGCTTAATGATAAACGACTAATGAAATGTCCCAAGGTCGAGCGACAAGTGATGTTTTGTCACAAATCACCACTTAATGTTACTTATCATAGCCATCATTGTGAATGTTATATAGACATTCATACGATTAGCAGACTCTCTTTTTCTAATTAAGGGGTGAGACTGAATTCCACCTCCAACCAATATCTCTAATGAATACATTTTCCAAGTCAGCACTCATAGCAGCCAATAACAGGAAAAAAGGTCAAATTTGCCATTACCATCAAACGCTTCTTTTCTTGATCACAGACACTTTTATCAATAGTTGCTGAAATGTTTGCTCCAATCAAGCCGGATACCATTTGTTTCAAGATTGCCTTTATTGAGAATATTCAAGACTTATACTTTGGTTTCTACTTATAAAGTACCATTTCTTTCTTTTTTATTTTCCAATTTGGAAATTTTCCGCAGTATCTCCAAACATCCTATAGATAGGAGTTTCCCTTTATTCTTCGCTACAAGCGGAAGCGACTTGTGTTCCATTTACTTGATTAGAAGAGTCATTGAAAAGCATAACATAGGGAGAGCTGAATGTGCACAAAAAGATGAACAGAATTGATAACTGACCAGAGATGCAGGGAGTGAGGATGCCATCTCCGATAACCAAGGAAGTCGCGAGCATTGTGAAGAACAATAGGATGAACTTGGCAGCTTGACTGCCCTCTAAAACTGATTTCACCTTTGAAGACCATCCAAGTCTAGAACTCGGAAGATCGAGCTTATAGTTTGACACATCTTTGTCCTCGGCTTGTTGACTTGGTATCAATCCGATTTTGGCATGTCGGCATAACAAAGAATACAAAGCAAACGTTCCACCTGAATATTAAGAATAAGAGTCAATCTTATGTTTCTCCATCCTACATCACATTTGTGTTATTAACATTTCTCAAGAAGGAAAATAACTTTGAATAGCAGACAATCATCAAGAATCTTTAAAATTATAAGTGGTCAGGCCAATAAAAAAGAAAGGCTGGAACAGGAATCTCATGGAAAAAAAACAGAACTAGATCATGCTATCAACTTCTTCTTCTGTATTTCCTTGGGTTAGTTTTTTGAAGTTGAACATCTATCAACAAATATGTCACCAGAATCCAAAATGAATGACCAAGCTAGTCGGAGCATATGCGAAAGAGGCCGTCCTAACAAGTCATTATAATTAGTCATGAGCCCTTACTTCCTAAACATACAGAACACGAGCTGTAATAGCCATTACATGTTGATATTTTAGTACATGTTCTTGATATTTTTGGACCATCATGGACCTATGTTTTTATCAAACCAAACTGTTTATAGATTAGTGGTCCTTCTATGAACAATATTCAGAACGTGTTCACTAGCTGATAATTGAGCCCCACTTGAAGAGAGTAACTATCACCAATCCAGTAATTGAATCTCGAGGGAAATAAACAAGGCAAGTCAACTCTCTCTTCCAATTTTTTTCCAAAAGTCAACACAAATTATTGGAATATCTCACATTATTGGAGAGGAAACCTTTATTATACAAAACTGATCATTGTCAGCTGAATCATTGACTAAAAGTACACATTTTTGAATATATTGTCAGTGGAATATGCTCGCAATATGTTTGTCTTACAAAATAATATTTTCTTTTTTATAATATTTTAACATAAAAAAAAATCGCATCGGTTAATATAACTATTATCTTCTCTCATAAGTGTTATAATAAATTTCATTATAAAAAAAAATATTCTATCTTCATCAAAATTCATACAAATTCGATACTTGCATAAATCCCTATCCCACGTCAAAAAGGTTTCAATAAATATGGGAAGGAGAGATTTCTAGAAATATATTTCTTCGTCTCATAATAATTATAATATTACATAACAATTGCATTATTCGTTATACATTTTGATACGTTATATTTTATTAATAAACGATATGATATTAATTTAATTTGATTCATAATTATAATTAATAACTTATGATATTATATTTAATATTTTATGATAAATTTATAAAAAGATCGTTGATTCGTCTCGTTAGAATTATTATGAGATAAAAAAAATCTGTTAGATGAAGAAAAATTAGTGTTGTATGGGGTGCTGCGACTGACTTGAAACACTCACTTTCGGTTAAATAGAGACAGAGAGAGGTCAATTAAAAATATAAACAAGATTATCTTCAACTACAACATACTTACATGGCTATCCACGATAGATAGTTATACAATTCGTCAATTAATGCAATCAAATGGGGAAATATCATATTCTGTCCACGTTGTTTTGGTCAAAGGACACGGTACAGGTTTCCTCTTAATCATGATCAAGCCACAAACATATCCAATCAGCTATTCAAACAAGTTGGGACTAAATTAAATTATCAGATATCCAAGTAATTACTAAAAGTTCTCTCCGTACATTTATCTTGATATTGGTACAAGTGGAAGCAAAAATTAAAACCAACTCTCGTCTGAGTGTAAAAAAAAAAAAAACGCAACGCACGTGAGACTATGGCATTGGTTTCCGTCCACCAGGAAAGTTTCTTACAGGCTTCTTACAATTTCCCACGTTACTTGGACTAACTAATAGGACATCCAAGTCTAAATAAAGTTGACCAACAGACTAAGCCACATACTATAATTAATCAGCCTAACCCAATCTCTCATTCATGTAGTATGTACTTTTGATTATATTATACCTCCAATCATAAACCGTCTATAAGTCAGACTTGTGCCACTTGTATTCGTTACTTTACCCTTTAATAGTCATACTTTTTCCGTAACTTAAGTGGCGGCTCTTTGTCATATCCTCTAAGGATATTCCACTTCTATCATGTTCTTTCTAGCACTTCCTACAATTGTTAAAACACAAACATAGGTTAAGAACATTGATTTGTATAAGGAGATGGCGATAAAAAGTGCGTACCATTGCCGTTGTCGTTGGCCCTCAAGACGATGAAGACGTACTTGACCAGAGGCAGCAATGTGAGGGTATAGTATATGAGAGAAAGAACGCCAATGATGTCGTCTTTGTGCTTGATGCCGTTCGGGAATGTGCTCGCGTAGACGTAAAGCGGGGATGTACCAATGTCACCGTAGACGACCCCGATGCACTGAAACGCTAGCTGCAATATCACTGCCCAGCTCGCTCCCTATATTTTGGATCAAACAGATCAGCAAATCGTCAATAAAATGGAGAATAATCTAATATGTGCATTTCAATGGCACATTTTCCACAGAAGAATATACCAAATTTGAATGATTTAGAGATTCCCGATGAATAACAAACTGGAGATGTCTACATCACCGGGTAGACTCTTCACACATAATCCAAAAGACAGATACTAGTATAACAATAGTATTCAAAGGCGTACGCCTTTTGATTTTTAGCCCATGAAAAAAAGTACTAATAATCCAAAAAAAAAATAGATGACAAAAACATTTTTCGATCTCATAATCATTTATTCCATTGCATTTTCATCTAAAATTATACATGATCACTACATCTCGCATAAGTCACATGCATCCTATAGTCGTCATTATTATTAGTGTGCAAACATTTTTCGAAATGTTATTATTCCACACAATAATATTAACTTTAAGATGAAATCAACGTTTATGAGTTATGAGGGAGTATATCATTTGCACCGAAAGTCCAAAACAGTACATGAATATTGTCAGTCACAATTTCATTTTTGAAATACAGAAACAAATATCCTTTTGCACATGGTCAGAAATTAACATTTGACAAGACAATTTCTTATAAAAAAAAAAACCAATGATTGAAAGCAATAGTATTAAGTAATCATAAATTTCATGTCCCATCGTTATCATCATTTCCCCAAAAGTCCAGTTGTTCGGTAAAATTAACCGCAGAAATCAAGAAAAATTCAACGGTCCATAGTTCCAACTTTTACTTGACACCAAGAAAACACCGCAGTCTCCAGGTGAAGACAACCTAGAATTCAAAAAATAACAAACTCTTATTTCCAAAAACAGAAAAAGAAAAAAGATGATTCATTGTTGGAAAAAAAAAAAAATTGAACTGCCGAGATCAAGATGTATACTCCGACGATATTATTTTATAATTATGATTCCACTTAATTTAAGTTCAAATTCAATTAAAAAAAGCTGAAATTCTATAACAAATGTCCTCTCATCATTAAACGTGGGAATAAAATACTCCTACGAAACAACTCGACGGACTAAAAAAATTCAGCTGACTCCAGCAAATCAACAGCGAAACAAGACCTCAATTCCAGAATATTCCAAAGTTCATCGAAGTCAGTTAGTTACCTGCTGGAGTCCGTGTCCATGGTGACCTTTCACCATCGCCGACTCGATATCGAGAGAATCGTACCTCCGAAGCTTCAGCGGTCTCCGCCCGTTCAAATCCGTCGGAATCTCGTCCTCTCCCCTCTGATTCGAGTTCTCCGTCTCCTCCGCCGACGCCATTACTAGCAGATTTTGCACGATTCAACTAGGAGGAATAATCGAGAAGCGGAAACTCGAGATACCAATTATTCTGAGAGCGATGAGGTGACGATGGAAATGGTGGAAGCGAAGTGGAGCGCAGAGGAGGAAGAGTATTTATAGGGGGAGGAGGACGCGGGGCCCACGCGGTGGGGTTGAGTATTTTGAGGAGGGAGTGAGGAAATGGGGTCAGCTGAAACTGTTCGAGGACCGACTGCTATCACGGTTTTGTTTACGACAAAAAATTGGATTCAAAGTTTATTAAAAAAAAAAAGAAAGAAAAAACGAAATGGATTCAAAATTCCGAAGGCCGACCTCATCGATGATGGAGTAGGGGGAGCACACGGTGTGGAATGGATGGGTTAGGGTACATCGTTATTGCCCAAAGCATTACGTGTTTATACTTTATAGGATACAGCTCTTTTTTTTTAAAAAAAACACCATACTGTATAATCACCCAGCAGCATGAAAAAGGGTGTTTCTAGAGATAATTTTCCGCTTTTTAGTGACCTATACTTTCATACGATAAATGTGCCAAAAGGAATAAACACAATTTGACACTTATAAAAAATAAACTCATTACAATAGGTATTACATAATTTTTTTTGAAAGAAATGCCATTTTTCAAAATTGGTAGTTTTACCCCAAGAAAAAATAGAACATTTGTGTCAATGCAATGAACGATGAATAAGTTCGAAGAGGTTAAGTAATTTTTCGTTGCAAAAATTGCAAACTGCTTTTTCCCTAACTTATTCCACGAGCTAGTACCACTAACTACAGTAAAAAAAATTCCCAGCCAACTTCTCTAACTAAAACAACTAACTAACCAGAGAAACAAACTTGTTTGAGTAAATTAAACACTTAACAAAAAGTTATGAGGTACATAATATATTAAAAACTTTTAATATGAATTTAGATTTTTAATAAAATTGATTCCTTTATATACTATTGAGATCTTGGAGGCAGGACGTTTAAAGATTCACGGAATACCGTGAACAAGCTCATAGTCGAAAATAGAATGCGACAGATATTTGACTAAGCAATTTATTGTAACTGATCAGGGGAGACCTTTGTTGTCCATCTCATAGTCATACTTCTAGCCGCGATGAGGAATACTTTCCATGATGAACTTGTATAGCACTGAGCTTAAACTAGGTTACTTCGGCGGCCATGATAATAACGATGTAGCCCATTGTAATAAGTATGTGTTTCTTCCAGATTAGTATCATGACCAATACCATGAAAGATGAGGTAGATGTCTTCTCAAATACCACAGCTATTCCTGCATAAAATCAAGTTCATCCATGAGGCCTTTTTCCTTTCTAAATTCCTAAACAAGAGCGACTCTGAATAGACAGTAGTAAAAACAGTATCAGACGCATGATTTGAAAATGGCTCCAACATGAAGGATATAACTTTTGTGAGCCATTTCATCAGTTAATAAAATGCCTTGAAGTCACATCTCGACAGAAAGAACTGGAATAGCTGATGGGTATACTTATCATCATTTTTCTACTTCGAAGTTTCCAGATGTCGATTATGTACCCTGGCAAGCCTTTGTTTGATGACTGAAAAAGGTAATCTCATGCATTTAAATAATTTCTAGCATTACAGAAGGAAAAGGAAAATAACAACGTGCCATTGCATTACCAATCTTCTCTGTTGCTCTGAATCCAAAAGTGATGCAGATGCAAGCTAACACGAGGATGAATTGACTTCAGGTATATAAACTTGGCCTTCATACTTGGCCGATGTGTGAACAACTTTAATACAAGGAAAGCATCCAGGGGAAAGAGATAGTTGAAGAATTGAGAAATTCCCTGAAATCATTGATGGGCTTGTTATGATAGCTGCCAGAATGGCCACCGGAAATGCTGGCATATATACCGGACCTATACAAGGTTGCAAGGCATAAGCTATTCACAATAAGATCATGGTGCAAAGTAGTCATAACGAATAACCTATTCAAACAAGCGTCATATGAAGTCATAAACAATTAACAATCATATATCAGATGTGTACTCGCTGAAGATACTGGATGTTCTTACGTGCCAAACTATCTAACAGAACCACAAATCATCTTACTAAAACCAGATACTATCATATTAGAACCACCAGTTGCTGCTGCAGTTGTTCTGTCATCCATATAATTTATTTAGAGTGAACAACAAAGGAAATAAGGTTGCCATTAACTACTTAAAAAACGACCATTGATACGGACCTGAGAAAAATACCTGGTATAGCCTTGAAGAAGGTATGACTCGCATCCAATGGATGGTGGTGGAGTTGCCGAAGATAAGAGGCCTGGCCCGGGTAAGCCATTATGAGAGCAGGGAATGCAAGAATAAGCATGCTAATCTGTATCGACCTCACAGTAAAATAACCAAGATCTGCAAATAGAGTTTCTACTCCTGTAGCACAATGAGATCAAATTTAGCAGCAAACCAACCTACGCTTTGTGTGCTTCAATATTTAATTGCACTGAACAACAAAGATTCAGGAGAAGCAACCTTTAAACTGATACAAAGGATCCAGTTTCCTTTCAAGCAGGTCAACAATTTGCCATGAATTTATAGCTTTGAACACAGTAGGTTTATATTTGATCAGATTAAAGAGGCCAATACCGGTATTTTTTTCAAAGATGATTAGGCCAATACAGGCATACAGTGCGAACCAAACACAGATTATTGGTTCAAAGCTGTAGCCCACTTTATCAGTTCCGAAACTTTAAACATAACAGAGTTAAACGAGAATAGTAACTGAAATCAGTATAATCTGTCGCAAAGGGGAAACAAGCAGCATTGGTGAAATAACATATTGGATGATGAAACTCATAATTCGGCAATCAAGAGCATGAAAATTTAGCTGTAAGCACTTCTCCGGGAAACCAGCTGAGATCTATGATGATACATTTCGAATTGAACTGAAATTATAACAGCAATGTGAGAAGATAATGCGTCTCTACTTTCTTCTTCTTCTTCTTCGTCTTCTAGTTTTTTTTTTTTTTTTTTTTTTTTTTTTTTTTTTTTTTTTTTAAGTTTTTTACTCATTCTTCAAGATCTAAATTTAACCAACTGAACATTTGACACTGCTACATTCTCCACTAGTTAATTTGGTATCACCCCAACTTTGTCATGTCGGCATTAACAAAGAATACAGCTCAGAACTTCCACCTGTATCTTGGAAGATATACGCAAAAGGGACGGCCTCATTACTCATCGGTTTTATGAAGCACGATTTTCTTTACTATACACTTCCCTTTACCTTAAACCATTCGGATTCTCCTAAAAATCCTTTCTGCATTAACATATAGAATGGAACATGCAATGTAGCCACCACATGGCTATATATAGTACATTGGATCTACCATAGACCAATGTTAACAATTTCAAAGATTGGTGGTCCTTCTATGGACAATATTTTTCAAAACCTATTCACAAGCTTATCAGATTCATCCCCACTTGAAGTAAGTACACCAATCCTGTATTGAATCTCAAGGAAAATAAACAGGGCAAGCCAACTCTCTGCGCTATTTCCCTTTAAATGGAAACACTTGTATATGAAACTGAATGTCAACTGAATAATTCACTAACACAAAACATTTTTTCGTTAATGATTGGAGGAATAGTTACAATAGAAATATATATTTATATTTATACATAAACAAAAAAATATATATATGGTCATCCATGGTTTCCATAACTGTGTATTGATGCAATCAACTTGGGCATCTTAGATTTTGTCCACCCTGAGTTGTGGTCAAACCATCACAGGAGACACTACAAATTTCCTCTCAATCATGGGCGAATCCCAAAAGATATCAAATTGTTTAATCTACTTGGAATCAAAATGCTAAACAAATTCAGCTATGCAAGCGCACTTTCGACATTATTGAGAGATTGGTTCACATCAACATGTCAATGCAAAAAAATATACACGAGAAAAACCAATTTGTCAAATATTTAGATAACCGATAAAATAATGTGTAAATTATCGATAGGTCTTATTTTTGAAACTTATTCATCAAAAAGTCACCACTAACTTATTAATTACGATTTGGTAAAATTTACTTTGATTTTAGGAATGATTTTTTGTGTTTCTAGCGTGCATATGAAAAAGATAGAAGAATGGAATAAAACAAAACTTAGATAATTAAAATGACAATGCCAAAATAGTATTCATTATTAATAAACCGGATGATAAGACTTACGGGAATAATCGGATTTGTGGGAAGACGGGGTTGAGCTTAGTGATTCACATGGTTTGTCAGAGAAGTTTCTCCTTTGTTGTCTTCGACGTTGGTGGCCGAGGATTTTCTTAAGCTGAAGCAATATGTCTAGTTGTTGCAAAATCTTGCATCTACATAAATAGTTCATGGGCTTCAGGGGTAAAAAGGCAAGAAGAGTTAGCTATAAACACTCTTTACCCAACCATATGGTTAGGGTTTCCACATCACACAAGATAAACTAACGCAGACAAAAGTCAAACACTGCGATATTCGAGTATGGTAATGATGAACGAACAGGTTGTAGTGGCTTTTGCGGAGCAGAGGAGTGTTATTTATAATCCAGAGATACGAGAATCCGTTACGAGTCCCTTTCACCGAATCATCATTTTGGGAAAAGATTCGCGATTTCTTAATCTTTGCGAAAACGACTTGAAACAGAATCGCAACAAACGAAAGGACCACAGTATCACAATAACTACATCAACAATCAACAAACGCAAGTGCGCACGGGCAGATCAGAACCGATGGACTCGAGAATCAACAAATACAACTAAAATTAACTTGGAAGTGAAGAAGGAAAAGAGGAAGCAAACCTTCAATCGGGGACCAGAATTCGAAGCCAGAAACCGGAAGCGTTGTTGCGAATGATCTTCTGCATAATCCGGTGAAGGTCGCGGCGGTGGAGGAGAACGATGAGCGAGGAGGGCTGTTGAGGTTGATTCATGGGGATATGACTGCGGTTCGCGGTGGCCGGCCGCGATTCTGTTGCTTTTTGGATATCCTCGACCCACGCTTGGACTTTGGCTGACTCGGTTTAACAACTCTTGCCAAGGGTTGAAATTGAATAGTCCGAACTCGTACTTTTGTCTCTTTGCTGGTTGTTACGTCAATATTAAACAAAATTATATAAAAAAAAAACACATCAATTATATTTTATTATTATATATATATTATTATTTTTATAATCATCTCATTCCATTAAAAAAATATTCTTTTTTTATCAAATTACATAAAAAATTTAAACACATACATAAATTATCGTATTTTTAAATATTATGGAACGAAAAAAAGTATTAAGCAATTCTTTGCCTAATCATTCTATTAGCCTTTAATAATCTATTGAGGAGATAAGATTGAGTATATCATTGTAGACAATAGTGAAATTTTGTGGAGTTAATATGAGTAGGACTGTAGGAGGAAACATTTAGTATGGGATAAGTGAAGGAGAGGTACTCCTCTGAGCATTAGCCATGACTTTTTACTTATATCGGTGTCCAAGATCTTATATTTCTCATTACTGCTGTATTTCTGCTACCATGGACGTTGATCTTCAAGCATTCATTAGCACCACAAACCAGTAATCCTCATTTAGGATTTGCCTATGTTATTTTACATCCTAGCGTTGTGATCCCCTATTTTCTTTGTATGAAGGCACGCTAGAGTAGTGTAACTGAAGCATTTTACGCCATGAGATACCGAAAAAATCATTACTTAAGAAGTAACAATGACAGCAGACCAAAGAACATGCCGAAGGAGGAACTGCTTCTCACGAAGCAACAAGAAGCAAACAACTGTCACCTTCCAAAACAAATGGAGCTTCAGGCACTGCTTGCTGAAGTCTTTTCGAAAATCCGATACAGTGAAGTCTGAATCAATCTGAAGTCATCCAGGTGGAGACAAATCCAGGCTCTTCGACACAGTAAAACCTCCATCCACCACCAGATTATGTCCACTGACATACTTAGCCTAATCGGATGCCAAATAAACAGCTGCATTTGCTATGTCGTCGGCCTCACAATTGGCTCTTTCAAGTTCACCTGTGTTCTTGACTTTCGCCATGATGTTCTCATCATCATCTGCAGCATATACGAATCTCAGCTCGTTCATCACCATAGGAGTTGGAATCACAAATGGCGATATTGCATTGACTCGAATACCATGGTGCCTCAGCTATGTAGTTTTAGGATCTTGATGTGGTGTGTTTGAGGCAAACGATTTGTGGGAAAACCTTCCCGATTTTCTGATTTATGTATTATTGCTCTCTTGCCGAGGTACATATCAATGCTATAAACCTATCCTATTTATAGGAAGAAAATCAAACTGTTTCGCCTAACAAAAAGCGTGTTTGTGGACTAAAAACGTTTTTGATCGGTGAATAGTGGCCGATGTTACTGTACACGCGTGTTCCATGTCAAGGTTATTAGCCAACATACTCCCCCCTAATCTTGACATGGCTCTTTTTTTTTAAACCGAAAGATCTCGACACGCTGTTGCAGTGGCTGCCATAAACTCGATCTCACATAATGCCAATGCGACGATCTTTTCTGCTTCTGTGTTCTTGCGAACTTCTCTTCGAGACTCTTCACTTTTGTTTGAAGATTGGTTAGTAGAGCTTCCCGCTCTTTTCCCACCTTCATGAATGTTTCCAGCACTTCTTTCCGCGTCGCATCCCTATCTGCCGTCCTAGCATGAATGCAATCCGCTTCTTCTCTCATGCTAATTTTCCTAAGTCTGAAGAGATTTCTAACCTTCTTGCTCTTCTTCTTATCGAGCCTCTGCTCCGATAAACTATCGGGTTTTTTCTCACTGTTGTGAACGCCATTCTTCTCAGATGGACCAGATATCAATTCGACCCAATTTGCTTTTTTGAGGGAACCAGGTTTCTTGCGTTGAAGTTCAACATCATTGCCTCTGTGCTGTCTAGGCATCCTTGTTCGTCGATGATCTCGCCATCGTCGTCGTTGGAATTCACCGTTGCTGATGTCGAGGGAACCCGGAACTTCTATGCGCAAAGTCGAGGTAGATGGACTTGCCTCTCTTGTCGCAGGTGGCGAATAACCATCAGCTGACTTTGTTGCACCTGCCACACCTTCCGGTTCTTCGAAACTTGCTAGGAGACAGATTGGTTTGGCTAACTCCAAACCAATCTTGTAAAGGCAATTCGATGTGAGCTTCATGAATATCAGCAACTTGCCGTTGTCATACACCTTTATGGCATCTCCCACCATATTCACCTCGCTTCCATTCTCTGTCATTTATCCAAGACTGATGATATTAGTGCAAAGTTTAGGAATGTAGTATATCTCATGGAGGATATACTGATCTCTATTCTTGCACTGGAACACGACCGTGTCTTTTCCCTTGACTTGAACGACATTGCCATCGCCAAGCCTTACCTCCCCGATGATCTTCTCATCAAGTTCATGGAACATATCTCGTCGTCCCGTCATATAATTGCTGGCACCGTTATCTAGGTACCAAACATTCTTGGTTGATGTCTTTTTCTCCTCGCCATGGTGAAACACCTTCACCACCCTTTCTTATCTGGGTTGTATGGCGTCTTGCTGTTTATCTCGTGTCTCCTCCTGAGACATGGAAAACAATAACGCTGGCTCGTCCGGAGTAGCGTCTTTGTACTGTCTCTCGTCGTTCCGACGCTTGCTGCGACACTCTGAAGCACAGTGTCCCATCTTCCCGCAGTTGAAACACTTAATATGGCTTTTATCACGACTTCTGCTACCGGTGCCTCCCGCACCTTCCTGACGCGCTGTATAATCGCCGTTTCGATCGCTCTTTCAGCGACCTCGTTCACGCCACTCACCTCTGTCTCGGTCTGAGGTGTCGGATCCGTATTCCTCACCATATGACGAAGTATCCCCTGTGTTGTTCATCTGGGGTATCTGTCGTTCGTTACGAGTGAACATAAGCTGACTCCCACCACTACTGGTGTTCTCGCGGAGTCGAGTTCTCTCCTCGAACGCCTTCAACCGCCCTATGACCTCCTCGAACGGCATCGTCTCAAGATCGAAAAATTGTTTGATCCCGGCAATGACTGTGAAGTAGCTTTCTGGCACACAGTCGAGTAGCTTCTTGACTAGTGCGTCATCGCCAAAATCTACGCCAAGGTTGGAAAATCTGCTGGACATGCAGCTAAGTTTTCCGACGAACTCGCCAATGGACTTCTGTTCTGTCATCCGAAAAGTATCGAATTCACTTTTTAATGTCTGCAACTGAGCTTTCTTAACTCGATCGGCACCCAGATACCTCGTCTTGAGACTCTCCCAAATTTTCTTCGCCGTCTTTTTCTTCGCAATCTGAAGAAAAATATCTTCGGGGATGGACTGAAGGATGTATGACGCGCCTTTTTATCCTTTCTCGGATTGATTTTATCCTCCTCCGCTGGTTCGACCGCCTCCCATACATCCTGGGTATCTAGGATTGTCTCCATTTTTATTGCCCACACTGTGTAATTTGAGGAGTTCAGCATCGGAAAATTGAACGGTGTTACGTCGCTCTCCTTTGACACCTACTCGGGAAAAATGGACATTTTTTTCTTTTTCAAAAAAAAAAATTTTTCCCTTTAAAAAAATGTTTTTTTTATAATCTCTTTCTCTTTTCTTTTTTTTTAATTATCTCTCAAAATCAAATCTTTCTTTTGAGTCTTTTTTTTTTAAATCTTCCTTAATTCCTAATATATCCCTTGACTTTGACTTGTTCAAAATTAGGGTTATATAAAAATGAAATATATGCTCTCTCTCCTCCCTTTTTTTTTCTTCACCCTGCCGTCGCTCTCTTTTTCACCTTCACCTTCACACCTTTCCTCTTCACACCTCCTCGCCTCACGCCTCCTCTTCTTCCCGTCGTCAATTCCGGCAAGAGGATTATGTTGCTGCAACGATGCACGACCGCGTGGGCTTTCTCCGACGGAGACGGAATCGTACCGATTCTCAGGGCCTTGGTTGTAGAGGACGTTGGCGATGGTGTCCGCGGTTTGGTGATGGTGACAACGACGGCCTCACGGCTAAGGGCTGGCGGGGGCTGCGACCAATGACGGTAGCGGCGTCGTTTCAGCTCTGGGATGTCGAGGTGACTTCGGGGTGAATCTGGCAGCGGCTCTGATGGCTTTGTCCACCTCGTCCTGACGTCTGACAGGTATGTCCTCGACCGATATCTCCTCGGCCAAGGGTCCTCGGCAATTTCACACACAACCTACTGCTCTGATACCAAATGTAGTTTTAAGATCTTGATGTGGTGTGTTTGAGGCAAACGATTTATGAGAAAACCTTCCCGATTTTCTGATTT
Source organism: Drosera capensis (assembly GCA_001925005.1). Classification (NCBI taxonomy): domain Eukaryota; kingdom Viridiplantae; phylum Streptophyta; class Magnoliopsida; order Caryophyllales; family Droseraceae; genus Drosera; species Drosera capensis. Next base: position 28,148 of record LIEC01011045.1, on the reverse strand, counting down.
ATGTATTATTGCTCTCTTGCCGAGGTACATATCAATGCTATAAACCTATCCTATTTATAAGAAGAAAATCAAACTGTTTCGTCTAACAAAAAACGTGTTTGTGGACTAAAAACGTTTTTGACCGGTGAATAGTGGCCGGTGTTACTGTACACGCGTGTTGCATGTCAAGGTTATTAGCCAACAAGCTCTGCTGCAGCTGATCTAACCACGCCAATCACGACGGACTTGGAAACCGAGTAGCTATGTTGAGCCATCCCTCCCATCACCCCAGTGACCCTCGCCGTGCATAGGATATAGCTTGTATGGCGTGGAATCATCACTCTGGCTGCATGCTTAATCCCCGCAAGGACCCCTCTCACGTTGATCGCCATGACACTATCAAACTTATCTAAGTTGAGATATATAATTCTGTTGGATGTCCAACACGCCACTCCAACATTATTGTACAAGATGTCTAGCCGGCCATGCTTTGAGATGGCGAGATCAACGGAGTTGGAGTCATCGGACTCTTTAGTAACATCACATTGTATGAAACTCGCATTAGGCCCCAACTCATGAGCCTAGTCCTGGCCGAGCTTCTCTTGTATGTCCGCTATCAAGACTTTAGCTCCGTTCTCGATGAACTTACTCGCGGTGGCTTTGCCAATGCCGCTTGCTCCCCCATGATCAGCGCTATCTTGCCCTCTAGCCTAGTTCACCCCAAGGAAAAAGCATCGTTTAAATCCTCTATTGATTATAAGAGCAAGAAAAAAAAAGAGAGCCTTGGCATGTTCGCACGATTCATATCCGTTTACACCACTTCAGATTTGAATTATACTTTCAAAACATGTCAAAGTTTAAAAGCATTTGCCAACAAATTTCCCGTTAGTCCTAATAACGACGATTTTGATTCCATTTAAAAAAGATATATAATGTTACTACTTCATTTCATTTCAAGTCCTATGATACGTGAAATCTGTTGACGGGGGAGGAGGTTTGACCCCTGTGGGGTAGTCGTTTCTGTCGTGGAGATAAGAAATTGTGGGGACGAAAGTACCTTGCAGTTCCAGTTTGGCCAGGGTGGTATCCACTGGCACATGATGTTACCATCTTGTACCGGTTTCCACTCAACAAATCAATCAAAAAGTCAATGAATTTAAATCAGGAGCGCATGAACCAAAACCAAATGTGGATATGAACCCAACCGGATCAAAATCTACTCGACCATCACAGAAATCCAAGTCTAGCTCAATAGCATGAGTTCAACAACTCGACTCAAGATCAAATCGAGAGGGGATTATCCATATCAATACTCGAACGGAGAGATAACTTACCTCTTCAGCAGCAGGGAGCTGAACCTCACATGAGTCAAGATTCAAACGTCGTCTGGTGAGATAATTAGGTGGAAAAGAGTTGTATATATGCAAAATGGTTTGAGTTAGGAGACCGACCGACGTTAAATAAAGAATCTATTTATTCTGTCACAGTAAAATTATAATATTTATTGAATTAGGATATTTCAATAAAATTATAATATTATAATTTTTGTAAATTTTTTTATAAATATATATTAAAACATTCCTATTTTTTATTTTATACTATATTAACTCACCTTTTTTTTCTCACTTCTCACACTCAAAAAAATAGAAAATCAATTCAGTTTTTATAATAAAAATTAACATAAATATAAATTATCATAATATCAGATTAATGGTTGTAATTTTATTTAAACAAGAAGAGCAATAGATCGGAAGGACGAACTTTTTCATGAGTTTATGGGCCAGTCTGGGGAACTGAGTGAGGGCATTTTTAAGGGGTTTGTTGGTAGCCGAGAAAACTGAATTCGTAGTAATAGCGTGAACGATAGCACTGGAGGATCAAATGCTCAACTTTTGAGATCGTATTGGCTTCTGCCTACACAATGCTTGTTACTGTTGATGTTTTCATTGGAATCCTGAGCACATCTGGGTTGTTTGGTAACAATTCTATTTTTTGTTGTTATTTTAGTCTTATTAGATTATTATATTGCATGCTGCGTAGGTTTTTTAATGATTGTTTTATTTTTTATATTTTAAATAATAACGTTATTTGTGATTTTTTTATATATCTATAAATTAAGTAAATTATATATTTTTATTTTGATAGTGATTTTATGTTTTTATGTTTTTATATTTTGATCTTGTGATATTATGTTTTATTAATGTTGTTTTTTGTATGTATATATATAATAGTTATACCAGGATTTT
>LIEC01011045.1:0-25903 GCA_001925005.1 Drosera capensis | reverse complement strand
TTTTTTTATTTTTTTAATAAAATTTATCATTTGAAAAAATTGATGATGTCCTATATTTTGGTGTCCATGTTTTTTTTGTTTCATTAAATAATTTTGTGCATTTATATATATAATAGATACGTTTTTATTAATGTTATTTCGTGTATACGTGTATATATAGTTATAATAGGATTCTTCATAATCTTTTTTTATAAAAATAGGATTGTCTATAACTTTAGGATTGTTTATAATCTTTGTAGTAAGGATTTCTTATATTTTTTAGTATAAAGATTATAATTTTTTCAAAAAAATTTATCATTTGAAAAGATTCATGACAATTTGAAAAGATTTATGACGTCTCATATCTTGACCTTTTATGATTTAACGTCTTATTTCTTTCCTTCTCAAAAAATGATTTTGAGATAAATCGACTTGACAAAAATTCATACTTATTTTTTTTATTTCAGATAAATTACGAAAAATTGATTTAATACGATTATCAATATATGTGTTGATTTTGAAGACTTATATTTTTCTACATTTGTGAGTATGAGAAAAATTGATAGTGAATAAAAAAAGAAAAATTAATGATAATGAAAATGATATGTTAAAAATAAAATTATTTTGCGATTTATTTCATTCAAAATTTATTAAGATATTATAGTTTATATATTATATTTATTTTTAATAATATATTATAATCCATGTAAAAAATAGATGGATGTAACTGTTTCTTCATTCTGTTCACCACGGGAAAAAACTAAGTTTGGTGTTGTTGAGTCCAAACACTTCCAGAGGAGTACCTATTTTGAGGTTTTCGATTCTACGAAACGAAGCATCGAATCATCCCGAAAGAAACGAGAACTCTGCGCATCAACCACCCAATAGAAATGCTATGGTCTGTGTGGAATCATCTGCCGCCGCCGCCGCCGATCCTTTGCAGGGAGAAATGCGAGGAGACCGATTGAGGTCGTGATCGGGCACGCAGAGTCAGCCAGCGATCTATCACTGAGAATATCCAGGCAAGCACTCTCAGTCTCTCCTCTCCCATTCATTGTCATTCTCCGTCGCATTTCGTCAGCAGCGTGATTCCCTTTGCCCACGATCGGGTCTCTAGGGTTTGCGTTAGGTTGACAATTCGTCATGAGCAAATATTGTCACAGTTGCTAGAGGATGAGAGTTATGAGATGGACTTATTATTGATAAGACGCTTATACCAAGAATGTCTTGTGCATAGGTTATTCTCAACAGAAATAGTCTCTAGGTAAGCGAAGAAAGGTTTAGAGATTCTTGTCTCTTAAACCTTGCTGTGAATCGGAGCCTCTAAGCACTTGACAGTTCAGTTCAATTGAGTTGAGTTTAATATTTGATGATGGTGGTTTCCTGAATGTAACTAGATTATGGGATTGTTGTTAATTGATGAGTGTGCAAACCGTAGAATAACTTGATGTGGAGTTCGAATGATAACAACTTGGGTGCTGCAGTGCCTTTGGCTGCTGATTGCGAAGTCCCATGGCAGGACTGTCTTAGCTCTTTGTTGGCGTCAGACAAGAGAGGGACATTATATGTTTTGATCTGATTACATGGAATGCCATTCTACCCAAATTACTCCTTTTGTTGTTTCAAGAATCAGCTATAGATATGTTAGAGGTCCTACTTGATTGTTTGGAGCATCAATGCATTGTTGATCCGTGGCATTGCCGGAAACAGTGGAAACCAAACTTCTTTTTTTTTTTTTTTTATTAGGTTCAATCGGACACTAGGTTTCATTGCTTATCTCACTAGTACAAATTCGCATAACTGGGTTTGAGATTTCAGATTCCCAAAACCCTCTACGATGACATTCCAAGGCATATTTGGCCATCACATGTGCGGCCATATTTACCTCGCGAGACACCTATGAGCAGTGAAAACCCAAAAACTTATCTGCTAAATGTAGACCATCTGAAGCAACTCCACCAGCAACTGACAGATCAGGGTTTCGCCTTTTTATCATATTCGCAAAGTGTTGGCAGTCTGTTTCTAGCATAACCCGCTGCAGTCCTTTGGATAAAGCTATTTCAAGCCCATCACGCATTGCTATTGCTTCACCCACTATTGGATTTGATAGCATGTTGTACACTTTTCCTGATGTTCCCAGCACGTCGCCCTTCGAGTCTCTTATAACAATTCCAATTACCAACCCCAACTTGTGAGTCAAAAGCAGCATGAACATTAATTTTCACGATCTTGCCATGAGGGGCTACCCATTTCCTGCTTTCCCTTTCCAGCACACATCCTTCACCATTTTGCTTCTCCCTTCTTCTTTCCCCATAGATCGCAAAAATCCTAGCATGCTCTTGTACCGCAGCCAGGGCTGCTTGGACGATCAGTTGTGGAGGTCTAACTTCACCATGATGCACCTGCTGATTTCTATTATTCCGTATCCCATGGATAATTGAGCATAACTGAACTATGAATGCTTGTTCCTTTCCGTCAATTGCATGCCAAAACCATTCCCTGAACGTGGATGGTTGGGGGATGGATAGTGTTGCAAATGGGCTCTCGCTCCATACCTTCGGGCACATGAGCAAACAGTGCAGGACTGATTCTGATCCTAACCCGCAACCAGAACAGCGACCGGCAGGGTGGACACCGTCTTTACTTATCTCGTCCAGAACTGGGATGGAATTGTTTATCGCTCTCCACAAGAAAACCTGGATCTTTGGAATTGTATTTAGTGCCCATATTTTCTTCCAAATGGGATCAGGTACGTAGTTGGCCCCAACTCAATTCTCATCCTCTTTCTGGAATCTGATGTTGTATGCCACTTTGTATGCTGATTTAACGGTAAACTTGCCACTGTTGTCCAGCACCCATGTGAGCACGTCCTGGTGACCTAGTGAGCCGATAGGTATCGCCATGATTTGCTGCCGATCTGCTCAGGGAAACCAAACTTTGTTTTGACTTGATGCTAAAGAAAATGAAGGAGTCCTTGGATGAAACCTAATAAATCTCAAAGTTTAATGGTCAAGTAAATGATCTATTGAGCAATAAAATGAAAGTATTTGTAATGTCGAAGTAATACATGGGACGCCACTTATGGTGGTAACCAATGATAGATGAAATATATTCTCTATTCACCATAGGCTACTTAAAAATAGAGGTTCGAAATTTGACGGTAACGAAAACGTTTCTATTTCTAAAAATAAAGATAATGTCTGCGTACATCACTCTCTCATGCTGAGGTGTCCTTCCCCACATCTTGCACTTAGCGGGATTATGTGGGATATGTTTATTTCTATCTTTTTTTTTTTTTTTTTACCGTAGGCTACTTAAAGCTTCATTTATATATTACCTATGGAAATTCTGATGTGAGCTGGGTATTGTGGTGGTTGCTTTAAACCAGATCACAAGATCAATTCAGTAGAAGTCTTGATGGTCAATTCATGTCTAGCTTACTTCAAGGGGCGAAAAGGGGCATTCCTTTGAAGTTACGCACCTTTTGTTTCTCAGGCGCGCTTGCAATTGAATCCAGATTCAAAAGACGCTCTGGGAGAGATGCGCAAGGTCTATGTGGAAGAGGGAGCCATGGCTCTTTGGAAGGGTGTTGATCCTGGAATGGCAAGAGCTGCTGCTTTGACATCATCACAGTTGGCAACATATGATGAATCAAAGCGGGTCAGGTTTCTAGCATGCCATTTCTCGTGCTTTCCAAATGCTACAAATTTGTGCTGAAGGAAGAGGGTGATACACTTTCCTTACTGCCTATGATGAATATGGCATGCCATTTCTAGCATGCCATATTCGGTTTGTTTGATGTTGATCAATCTATGTGCAGGCTTTAAAGAGCTGGATAAATCTAGAAGAGGGGTTTCAACTTCATCTCATGTAAGCCGCATTGAATAATAAACTCTATGCTTAAGGTTCACAAAATCTACTACTTCTGCTTGTGACAGGAAATGCGAGCTTATGATTAATCGGATGACATATACATCTAGTCACCTACTTGGTGAATGTCAAGTAGTCTAGCAGCATATGGATGTGAAAAATTGTATTACTGAGTAAAGGTTTTGATTCCATAACCAAGTTCAAGGTTTCGTTTCTTGAGAGGCATAGGTTGTAATTTTGGGCTCTTTAACATGTTTTTGTCTATAGTGCTATCCCTTTGGAGAGATACGAAGATTATGTTCTCACCTTTACGAAATTGATATGCAGCAGCTTTAGCGAAACGTCATGCATGAGGTAGTCTTTGCATCTTGCATTATAAGTAAAGGAGGCTTAGCCATTGCAATGGGATTATTATCATGATGAATATTGGGAACCCAATCTATGGGATTGTGTTAATTCACTAACTAGTAATCATTGCATTGTTTCATTGCTGCTTCCATCAGATCACAGTACCATGCACCAACCCAGGGATAATAAGAACTGATAGTCCAAGGAGTAAGTTCAATTGGAATAGGACTTGTATCAGATAGCAAATCCTTACACCAACAATATATATACTCAGTATTGTAAACTAATTGCAGGTTACCATTGTAGTCCCCAATGTTCCGGGCTCAAAGAAAATGTGCCTACACTGATGGCTTATGAAGCACTCTCTAGAATCATGTGCCATTAGTCATAAGCTCAAACTAGGAGCTCATTAGAATAAGGTTTTAAACATTCAATTGGTCGAACATTCAGCTGAAGTTCTAAGATTATCTGAATTGTATGTCTTCTGCTGAAACATTGTCAATGTTCTTCTCCTTCAAAAGGAAATCTTTCGGGATTTTCCTTTGGTCAACCAAATATCCCGTAAATCCATTGTCAATGTTCTTCTTTATAGAACTGATGTGTGATTAATTTAGAGTTTACTTGAAGATCGATTATGGTAGCGGGGATTGTGAGCACCCTCATGACTGCACCTATAGACACTGTCAAAACACGCCTTATGTTGCAAAAGGAATCTGGAGGACCAGGAAGCTATAGAAATGGATTCCACTGCGGTTACCAAGTACTCCCACTCCCTTTATTCGAATTTTCTCTACGCTTCTTCATGTTTTCTTCCTTGTGCACATGATGCACTCCTATTTTTCTTCTATGAGCGACAAATCGGGTCTTGAAGTAAACCTTACCAATTATCTCAATATTTATAACGTGCTCTGCTTTGCTTCTGGCATGGTTATGGGCTTCATAACCCATGTCTTCTTCGTGTACCTAGGATTTGAAAAGGCCAGGTTACGATGTACCCTGAACATGAAGTTATTTCTATTAAGTACGCAGTAGCGCCTCAGGACCGGTATATATACTTTCTTTGTCTCTGGTGCAATCCTTGTTTCTCTGTGTTTTGTTGTTTCAGATAATGCGTACAGAAGGCCCCCGAGCTCTATACAAAGGGTGAGATGAGATCATGAATTTTTAATCTTGAAACGTTGTTTCAGATTGAGGAGGAAATGCCAAATGTGTTATAAACTGAAAATGTATGGTTGATCTTTCGCCTGATTTTGTTTCAGGGGATTTACAACATTTTGCACGATTGGGGCCACAAATAACGCATGTAGGATATGTCATTTCGAGGGTTACAAAAGGATGAGATTTGTTGAGGAGTTGAGGTGGAGAAGAAAACGTGAAAAAGGCGAAGAAAAAGGAACTCGGGGGCAAAATTGGAAAAGGAAAGGTGAAAGGGTAAAATCGTGATTAGGCGAAGAAATCAAGGTGCAAAGATAGATGAGCAGGCCAGACTGTCCCGCCCAAGCTAATTCCAGCGTGGCATCACCACATAATCATTTCTTCTCCATTCTTTCCATGTTCAAGTTTTCCAACTTTTCCCCTCAAATTCATCACTGTGTCAATCTGATTCTATCCAAAATTAGGCTTCTCATTGTTTTTGAAGAACTAAGACCTCATGCATATCGTTTTGTTTACGTCCTGCTCATAACCAAATTATTTCGACTCTAATTGTTGTTGTGGTTTATTTGATTGTTCCCAAGAAAAAAATTTGGCTCTTCAATTACTATCTTCTTCTTGAGTGTTTTTCTTTTTCCGATCATTGTTTTTAAAAAATGTGTATCGTCATTTCCTCTGTTGTTTAGATCAAAAATTATATATTTAAAAAAATCTTAATGATATATATTAATGACATGAGGAAATTTTATTCTTATCTTTATTAATGATAAATTATTTAAATATTATATTGAATGAGTTAAAATATAAAAATATAAAAAATAATTAAAAAATTGATAAAAAAATTTTAATTTTTGTCCAGATATCTCAATTGATAGATATTTTGAAATTTCATTAACTCCTTAAAAGATGAATAAATTAAAACAGAACAAGTATAATATAATATAATGGGTCGACAATGTGGATGATGATCGGATTCCTAGTTTCATCGTTATTCGTTGCATTGGTCACTACACTCATCTAACTAAGCCTTCGACGTTCTTTCAAACCAAAAATCACAATGGTATCTTTAGAGCTAACAAGCCTTGAAGCTTCCGACCCCACACAATCCACCACACAAAACCCCAAAACTCACGAAACCTCAAATCCCAAGGACATTCAAGTCATTTCAACTTACAGACACCTTTTCCCTCTCAAAGGTCCCTGACAAGCTGTCCAAAATAACTCCAAGCTACTCACACCTGCCACTATCCCAGTGGCGTACCCCGTAATTTCACCCCAACTCCAGTGTCAAATACATAATCCCTCTCCAAATTAAAATACACAAATCTATGCAAAGATCCATTTTTCCTCGCTGTTCCTGCCCTCAGAGTCGCCATTTCCTTCATCATCCCCCAGCAAAAAAACACTAATAAATAAATAAAATTCATTTTTAAAAAAAATAAGAGGAGAGAGAAAGTGAGAAATCAAGCAGGCAGCAGAGCTGGGCAGCACAGTGGAGAGAGAAAGAATCTGGAGAGAGAGAGAGATCGAGGTTGGAGAGGCGGCATTGATGGCGGCGGAGGGGCGGCGGCAACACGGGGAGGAGAGCGTGAAGCTGTTCGTGGGGCAAGTGCCGAAGCACTACACGGAGGCGGAGCTGCTCGCGGTGTTCAACGAACTCTCGGTCGAGGTCGAAGAGGTCAACATTATCAAAGATAAGAACACCAAGGCATCTCGCGGTGAGCGCTGAATCTTCCTCTTCTTCATCTGCATTGCTCGAATTCGTCCGTTTCGATTCGGTTTGGATTGGATCGGGGATTCGGTGATGCGTTTTGATGTGTTGGTGGTGTGAGATTTGGAGCAGAGGAGTGTGTGGAGTAGACTGTAGACCTAATTTGATTCGGTGGATGGATTTGGCAGGGTGTTGTTTTGTGATTTGTCCGTCGAGACAAGAGGCGGACAAGGCGGTCAATGCATACCATAATAAGAAGACACTTCCTGGAGTGAGTCAGCTCTCTGATCGGTTGTTGATGTTTCGAGCTTGTTGATCTGGTTTGATGTTTCTGTTGTGGTCATGGATTTTGCTTGGGACGACATGACATTGCTTGTTCATTGGCTGTTTATAATTAGCAATTGGAATTGATGTCCATAATTGAAGCATGACTAGAAGTCTTTTATGTCAGCGTTTGGATTTGTGGTTGTTAATTTTGGAGGACGGATATAAATTGGTTGTTTCTTCTTTCTTCTTCTTTGAAATTCTACTGTCTATTCATTTCTCACTTAATGTAGTGGATGATGTGGAATTTTGGAATGTGAACACTTAACAAGCGGTTTGGTTCTTTTGGTATAATGAGCTTTTTCCATAAATGTAATACTATTCTGGGATGTGTGTATTGGCATCTTTGGTTGGCGAGAAAACCTAATAGAGAATGGTGTTGTGGACTTAAACTAGCGACGAGAATGAAAATTTACACATCCAGAATCTTTGTCTATCGTCCCACACCCTACACTTGGTGGGATTATGTGGGTATGTTCCTTTACTTTCCTTTAGAATCTTTGTCTATCATGATTAGCCAATGGCACAGTTTGCATGACGACTCCAATTAAAGCTTCTATGGATTGGTTCTTTGTGTCCTTCTAATTTGTACGGACTGGATAAACAATTGATCAAAAATTGAAGACTGATTTGTAAATGCCAAGAGCCTGGTTCCTGAAGCAGAGGAAATGAAATGTCCAAGGACCTAGACAAGCGTGCTATTTGTGTTTCCAGTTTGGTTCTTGCTTTGTTATACTCATTTGGGAAAAGAAATCTATCATAAGAGTATTGTGAAGTCGATAGCTCGTTCAAACATCAATCGTAATCAATTTGTCAATTGAAGTTCAATGGGATGGCAATTGAGCACAACTTGGTTTTTAATTCTAGAGACTATAACTATGTGCTTTTGTCCTTCAGGGGATTGTTTTAAGCACCTTTTGTTTATTTTTATCGTATATTACTCGCATTTTATTTTTTCTGTTTTACTTGTATCTTTCTACGGGACTATAGCTTCCTTATCTGTCTATATTGTCTAAGTCGTGCTTGTCATATCTTATGTACAACAAGTAATTCGTGCCTTGATTCAGGCTGCTAGTCCCTTACAAGTGAAGTATGCAGATGGAGAATTGGAAAGACTGGGTATGATATTAATTGTATCTCTTGCCCTTCTCTTTTTGCATTTTTATCTTCATCGTCTTGTTCAAATCCAATATCTTTTGTTTTAGTACTCTGTGAGCTGATTTTTTGTTGTATAACCTTTTTGTGTTAGCAGAGCATAAACTTTTTGTCGGCATGCTTCCGAAGAGTGTCTCAGAAGCTGAGGTTTCTGCTTTATTTTCTCAGTATGGCACTATAAAAGAATTGCAGATCTTGAGAGGTCCACAGCAAACTAGCAAAGGTATTTTACTAGCTCTTACAAAGCGGCACTGTGGTATTTTTTTTTACCAATTGATATCTATAGATTCAAAAGGGAAGCAGAACATAGAAATAAAACTTATGCTAGCATTTTTTTTTAATCCATTAGTTCCTGCTTGCTTGAATTTTTTTTTGTATGCTTACCTGTGGGGATTTATATTTTATTTGTGGCCTTCATGCATTCTTTGCGGTTTAACAGTAGTTTCCGTGACAGGTTGTGCTTTTCTTAAGTATGACACGAAAGATCAGGCTCTTGCAGCATTAGAGGCAGTCAGCGGGAAGCATAAAATGGAGGTATGTGTCTTTGCTTTTATTTCCTACTCATCTCAATCAAGGATTCTATTGTTACACAGCTTTCTGTTCTGAGCTTTGTTCTAAGAGGAAAAGGTAGATATGAAAAACTTAAATGTTGCTGAAGACATGCAGAACAAACTCATAGAATTTTTTCCCAGAATGCTACTTTATAGAGTTTGAAGATTGATAAAGTGAAAGTGAAGTTATGAACGAGTAATTGTTTGTTGACCAATGAATCAAGTCGCAGTTTGACTCTTCAATCATGTGTCGGAATTTTCAGTTGGAGGAAGTCAGGCATGGAATATGCTGCTTAAATTGATCTTTCTCTTTGACAGGGTTCTAATATTCCTTTAGTTCTCAAGTGGGCTGATACTGAAAAGGAAAGACAAGCTCGAAGGGCTCAGAAGGCTCAACAACGGGTTGCAAAAGTGCCTGGTTCTGACCCCTCACATTCTGCATTATTTGGAGCCATGCCGATGAGTTACCTTCCCTCATATAATGGATATGGATATCAGGTTTTTCTCTGTCTTTATTACTTGTAACATTACAAGCCAATAGTAGAAGATGCTATGATATGTTAGACTGCATGTCATACTTGTGTCTGTGAGCTCTCACGCTTTTACCTATGCATGTGTTTGTTTGTGTGTGCATTTCAAAACACTGATCTGTCTTCCTAATGTTGACCTGTGTGTACTTGTGTGCGCGCATGTGATTGTAGACACCGAGGCCTGAATTATCATCTTATATGTATGATTTACATCATTTACTGCTCGAAATTTACTTATACATGTTGTTCTTTTTAGGCACCTGGAAATTACGGTTATGTTCCGTATCGCATGCCGCATGTCCAAAATCAGCCTGCTTTCCCCAACATGGTTCCTTCATTGAATCAGAACCCTGCATTGCGTGGTGTGAGACCTGATCTTGTGTCCGGTGCAGCACCAAGAAGCTTTGGTTCGCCATCTTCAACTTACGTAGGATCAGCGTATCCTGCAATCCCCAATCTTCAGTATCCCATTTCATATCCCGGAGTATTAAGTTCTATGCCTTTGACTAGTTCACCTGGATCTGTACAGTCCCCTGTTGGAAATAGTTCGTCAGGAACATCTTCAGATGCTAATTCTAGTTCCAAACCCCAGGTCGAAGGTTGTTGAAGCTTCTTATTTGCTTGAACTATATTACTTTGGCTTTGAAAGAGAACTTCATATATTTATAAAAATTAGGAGTGACAATCAACTGATACACATCTGTAATGCCATATCAGCTATATTATTGAGGAAATGGCCGAAAGACATGACCATTTCTCGCTCTTCCTGCTAGAAAAAATGGACCTAGTTGTTGTACTTAGCAAGCTCCCGCTTATGATGGATCACTCTTCTGTATGTAGCCTACTCGGTAGAGTGAAAAGAATGCTCAGCCAAGACCCAAATCCTGGTTCGGAGCACTCTTGATATTAGTGCTTGACCGCATACCAATGCTCATACTTGTTATTTCTTGTGCTTAATTTCCCATGTCATATTTACTTTTGTCCAGCTCCAGAAATAATGCCAATTCTTTTTCCTTTAGGCCCACACGGTGCTAATTTGTTTATATACCACATACCTCAAGAGTTCGGGGATCAAGACTTGGCAAATGCATTTCAGCCATTTGGTAGGATCATTAGTGCCAAAGTTTTTGTTGATAAAGCGACTGGTCTCAGCAAATGCTTTGGTATGCAATCTCTTCATTCTCTGATGATAATTCTTCACATAACTGTAGTTCTTATTGTACATTATAAATGCAGGATTCGTCAGTTATGATTCGCCAGCTGCTGCACAATCTGCTATAAGTATGATGAATGGCTTTCAGTTGGGTGGTAAGAAGTTGAAGGTACAACTTAAAAGAGATAGCAAACAGGTTACCCCTTACTGATTCGAACACTTGTGCAAGATGATCATGTAAGGGTAGTCATGCAAAGATAGGAAGCCAAGTCTAAGCAATGTTGCCTTCGTATGGAGAAAAGCTATTTCACACGCATTGCTTGTACATGGAGCTACATTAGGTTCAAGGCCAGAAAATTGTAATTCCTGATGATCACTGGTACCAATGTACTTGTATTCTGTACTATGAAATTCGAACAGCAATCATTGATTTTTTTTTTCTTCAATAAAAATATTCGTTCTATTCAAAACCATTCATCAACTTTTCCTTCTTCATTATTCATTGCTGCAAGTTTTATTCATCGTCTGTGTCTTCAGGTACGCATTTGTTTCTTTTTGTCAATTTTCTCTCATGGGACTGTTAAATAAAGCATCTTCAGATGGAATCCTTTCTAAGCACATGTTTCAACTGTGGTTTGTTCAGCTATTGCATTCAAATGTTGAGGAATAAAGCATTGCTGCTATCTGAATTGCTATTTCTGTATCCAAAGGTGTTAACTGCTGGATTATGTTCTAAGTGCAGCGAAAGTGTTATCTTGTCAGATTGAATATGTCAGGTATTCCAAGCTAAGGCATCGGGGACTTGTCCATTAAGCTATGCAGAAGGCACTGATTCCTTGTGGAGTAATGTTGTTCTCCTCCTATATTCTATGCTTTATATAGGCATTTACATGATTCATTATTTTGGTTTCTCTAAATACATGAAACTAGATTGATTTTTCTTGCTTCTTTTGTTCATGGTCTGTGCTTTCCTTTTTTAAGAGCAAATTTTGATACTGCCTTCATTTCTGGCTGATTATACTGTATCAAATTAAGAAGAAAAGTAAGAATATGAAGTGACGGGGTTCTAGGGTTGTGCTAGGTTTCTGGCTTGCACTGCAACACAAGCCGAACTTTATGGTAGAATGTCCAGGGTAAACAGGAACTTCTATTATAAAAGAATGCAAGCGACGGTGTTTCATGGGAACTATCATCTAGCAAGTGTGTATATATGTATATATAGCTTGTGCTTCCTGAAGGCAAGGGAAGAAACAAAGTGGATAGTCACACTATGCATAAAAGGTGTCATTCCCTAGTTAAGATTTTCGAAAAAAAGGAATCATTAAGCTGATGTCCATCTGGTGTGAATATGCTGTTGGAACTGATTGCTGGTTGGTAGACGGTAGATGTCCCTTGCCCATAAAAGAACACCGAGGCTCGAAATTGAAGATGAGAGAGAATCAAAGGGAAACCAATATGTAGCTTTGTTGCACTTACCAGTGAGGAGTTTGTCACATTTATGGTTTAGATTTTGACTATTATGGGATACATTACTGCAGCTGAGGTGAAACTGTGAAACCTGTGAAGAAGAGCAGCACGTTGATCCTAGTGCAGTTCGGTGCTTGAGCGGTTGTCTGGCGTTAATATTTTTATGTAGGATTAGGGTGTACAACTTGTTTACTTCTTATAGCTGTGTTTTTCAAAGAAATCTTGAATCGGCATCATTTTGATCTCTGTTTCTTTGTCATTTCCAGATATGCATGCCACTGGTTGATTTCAGATGAGCTCGACTGTCTTGAGTTCAGGCCAAAGATTGAGTGCTGTGGATTTTGTATGATGCTACTCTGTATATTGTAAGTCGTCCTGATCCCCGATTACTTCATACTTTGTTTCTTATGCAGTTCTTAGTGTATAAGATTGTCTACCTTGTTAAAAGGATTCTCTAGCTTGTTAGAAGCACAAACAATGCCGAGGTCTAAATCTAGGAGGATTTCCTGAAGTTGATTCAGGGCTTGTGAAATTTCCTTGATCATAACTCAACATTTACATCCCTGTAGAAGTGGCTTCATTTGCTTTTATAAGCTTCCAAAGGTTAAGATCAAGCTATTTGATATCTTCACACTGAGTGATCTAGTATTCTAGTGGCACCTTTGTGTCCTCCATTTCAAGAGTCTGATGTAAAAGAATTTTATGAAGAATAGGGGCTTTTGAGGTGAATACTTCTGTTTGAGTTACAGATGTGCCTATCTCAAGCTTATGATAGAAAACGTATGACGTGCATGGAACACATATTTCTTGCAACCTACTAAGTTAACATCATCGAAAATAGGTTCTCAACCTGCTGAGCAGATTCAGACCAGTGGATCGGTCGGGCTCTAATCAAGGATCTTGATCTAGATCGAATCCTGACAATAAACAGGTGGGCGTTTGTTATTGGCCTTGATGGCCGTGTCCAAAAGTAAAAGGAAAGGAAGTTCAATACATAAGTTGGAGTGTCATAATGGTTAGTTATCTGAATCTTATTAGAAAAACTAGGTGTAAAGATGACTGATTAGATCAACTCAGTTAAATCTCTTCACCACCTCATGCATATTATCTATGTTTTAGGGGTAAAACAGGATTGGATTATGTAGTAATGAGACGTAAAATTCAAGTTTTGGGATTGATTATATGCGTAAGGGCATGATGGGATCCGTAACCAGTCTGTAATTAATTAATTACCTCTACTAATCCAAATCTTCCAATTTAATTATTCTATTTTCTTTCTTTCTTTCTTTTTTGAAAAGGATTCGTTCTATTTTCTTATATTTGCATCAGTATATGCTTCTAGATGCATAGATGAATTCTTCCCTCTAGAAGCACTTAGGTAGTAGTTTTATAACTTGGTATCCCATCTATTAAACTAATCAAAAGATAACACACGTTTGGTCCACCTCTCAGTTCCCACTGGAAAACGAACCAAGGAGTCCCAGAAATACACGTTCTTCTATATATTTCCAGGTCAACAAATCAGCGGTGTGCTATTCGCTAGACAAGTAGCTGAGCCGGCCACGCTCATATCTGTGTCCTGCCCGTATCTTGCTGCCCCATTTGTTGCTCTTGCCCGCGTTACTTATATATTTAGCTGTATGTCGCATGCTTGTTTTCTCCTCACATCCAAATTTAACCAGCTGATTCATTTTACAGAAATGGAGCATATGAATTGTGGAAAGAAGGTGATAGATTTGTTTTCCTTCTTGCGTTTCGAGGCTGCTGGCGATTCCGAGGCTGATGAGTTCAATCATAGCAATTGCTTGGCGACATTGGAGATGGTATGTGGTGTGGTTATTGCAGCGGATGATGATGATGCAGAATCTTGCACTGGTAACAGCATTTGTTCCAGAGAGGTTGCAAAGCGTGATTGTGATCTAACGCATGATTTATCTAGTCATGACCATGATGAGGGTGTGCGTCGTGTCGAAGATGGGAATTCTGTTGGAGACGGGAAGCCAATGCATGGGGACGATTCTGTGTCGGAAGTTAGTTCGACTGCCGATAGCCATGATTCGAGGCGTTGTGTCGGCATAAACAAGAAGATTATCAGTAGGAAGGAGGAGGATAGACTTTTCTGGGAGTCTTGCTTGGCGTCTTGATCCATTTCAATCATCTCCTTCGCATCATCGTATCTTCTCAAGCAATGTCATTTTGTCTGGTTGCAATATCAACTGTATTCTGACTCCGGAAGTTAAAGGATTCATATGAAACTATTGCAGTTTCCTTTTTCTGGGGTTAAACTAGTGTCCCAGATTTGTACATCTGATTCTTTTATTGCGCCCGAACTGTTGATCGTGGTAATAGTTTTGACCTGATCAATGTGTCTACTTTAGACAACAGTACTCACTGTGGCTCAAGCGGCGCCCAACTCCACTAGCTCTTTTTCATTCATTCTATTTAAATTATAACGATTTGATTCGTCATAATAATTTATTTATGTATTGAATTAATAAAAAATGATAATGTTATTTTTTATGAGTGTGAGAAAAAAAAAGAAAAAAAGAAATGATAGTGGATTAGTTAATGTGATATAAAATAGAGATATTGTGATATTTTTGTGCGGAAAAAAATATTACAATTTAAATGAAACATCATGAAAAAAAAATTATAATTTGAACAGAAATATACCTAACCTTGACGGAGCTGGTGAGCTCAAAGCGAACTATTCTTTCATCATTTACCAAAAATGTACCTAACCTTGACGAAGCCGGTGAGCTCAAGGCGAACTATTCTTTCACCTTTTACCAAAACATGTGCCAAAACTTGTGGCGTCTAGCGTCGAAACATACTAAGAGTCAAGACTCCGACTCCAGAGACATAAGGATAAATATTATGCAACTAACCTATCCTCGCCTTTCCTCCTCCAAGTTGTCCCAGCAAAGCCAATAATTGGACTGAGAGACAATCGCACGCATGACAAAGAAGCATGCTCTAACATTATGCAACTTTTCTTTTCATGTTTCTGATATCATAATCATCAAAGTAAAGAAGAGAGCAAAACAACGAACAAGAAGCATTCATCCCCACATGAAAACCAGAAGTCTAGTAGTACAACAAGAGTGTATGTCCACAAAGAGAACGAATAAATATGCCGGAGCGGACAATCATAATAAACCAAACATTGATATTCTTCGCAACCAAAAAAATCAAAAACATCAACATTTATACATTATGCTATCCCCTCCAGATCTCCTTCAATATTATTCTTCGATATAAATAAATCTAAATATAAATATTGTCAGAATTCTAACCACCCCCGCCAACTAGAACATTACAAACACATGTCACCAAAAATATAAAACAAGAACGATCACTAAACAAAACCTTAGAAAAGTAACCACATTACCTATAATACCCTCAAAACAACTCCCGGTTCCAAATCTACCCTTTCCATTCCATACACTGCGTTGTGGGCCTGGTTTTCTGGGTCCCAGCTTTCAACGGGCAAGGGGTCTCCACAGGTGGGACCATACAATTATACTGCACACACAGCGAGCTGCTCAATGGAATCTCAGCCGTCGGATTAATCTCCAATCTGGTCAGATAATTATGCTGCAAATACAATATCTGAATCGTCCCTTGCAATAACCGGTCGACGAACCTGGTCGGCACCTGACCCGTGAACCGGTTATTATTAAGAAAAAGAATCTGGACCGTCGATAGCATAGGTGAAATCGGGCCCGTCAATCTATTATAGCTCAAATCAACGGTCCCGATCGAGACCTCATCAAAAGGTTGGATCGGGCCGTAGAATAAGTTCCTCTGCAGCTGTAGGGTCCCGATCGGGTACCCGAAGACCTCGCTTGGGATTATCCCTGTGAACCGGTTCATACTGAAATCAAGATAATTCAGCCGGTTCAGCTTAGTCAAAACTCCTCGGACCGGCCCTGTAAATTGGTTCGAGGAGAGCGAGAGGTACTGGACCGAGGGCGGGAACACGTCGGGGGCCAGCGAACCGGACAGGTTATTGTGCATTAGATCGACCCGAGCCAGCGAGGAGGACGAGAACGAGGGAACCGGACCGGACAAGTGGTTGTGGCAGAGAATAAGATTGGACAGAACCGGGAGTGAACCTAGCGGAATGGGGATCGAACCGGTGAGCTGATTGTAGCTGAGATCAAGCGTCTGAAGCCCTCTGAGCCTGCCCAGCCCGGCGGGTATCTCGCCCGAGAGGTAATTCCTGCTGACCGCGAAGAACCTGAGCTCCGTTAGGCCCGACACCGTCGCCGGTATATGACCCATGACCCGGCCCGGCACGACCGTGAACTCAGCCAACGCGGACAGCTTCCCTACCGCCGGGTCGATGCGGCCCATCAGGCCCGGCGACTCGGCCCGCGGGTCCCCGAGGTTTAGTGCTATCACCTTGTCGGAATCGCAGTAGACGCCCGGGAACCCGCAGGGGTCGTCTGTGAAGTCCCACGAGTTGAAGAAGTTCGACCCGGGCACGTCGTCCAGGGCTCGCCGGATCGCCTGCAACGCCAGGAAATCCAGCGGGTCCAGTATCGACAACCCGATAGCACACAATTGGATAAACGAAAATGCCCGTATCATCACCATTGCACCGCTTCTCCTATTCGCCGCCATTTTATTTACAAGATGATGAGATATGACAATGTCGAATGATACAGAGGCAATTTATATGAAAGAGAGCTATAGATCACTGAGTAGTATTATATAATATCCGTGAGGCAACACTCACCCGATTTCTAACGTACAGATTTAACAGAAATTTACAGCTCAGCTCAGCTCAACGCCCACTCACGGATGCTAGAAATCACGAAAAAAGAAACGAGAATGTAGCAGAAATGTTGAGACAATGAGGGCGATGAGATCGAGCTTGGGAAACAAGCAAGCAAGAAACGGTTCAAATGATGATGAATTTCAGCAGCAACTTTATCTTTCCCTTTACAGAGAGAGAGTTAGAGATCACAAAACTGGCTTTCGTGTGAGAGTGGTGGCAAAGTGGGGATTGTTTCTTCTTCACATGCTGAGATGAGATTATGGCTTTTTTGGGTTGGAGGGGAAGCTTTGCAGAGCAGAGCAGAGAGTGAGAAATGGGAAGGAAAATGGGAGATCACGACTCATCATGTTTGGGCTGATGATATATTTTTCTGATTTAATTAAGGTGAGATTTTGGTTTGGAGGAGAAACGGTAGTCCGAGCCTACGTGGAAAGAGAGGCAGAGGCTCGGAGTGAGGTTTGGAAAAGATTATTGGGAGGACTGGTCGCAGGGCCACACGCCGACCACGTGATCATACGGTAACTGAGGCGGATAATAATGGTGACTTCGATTAAAGCGATTTTTTGGTTGGGTTTAATGAATTTGTGCCTAACTATATATTCATGTAAATTTATATTCCTCATATAATATGATGAATAATTTGTTTCAATATAAGATATATATATATATATGTTGAATTTTTATAAAATTTGATTAAAAAATTAATTTTTTTTAATAATAACGGGATATAAATGGGGTTAGGTAGAAAAAATAAAAAAAAATGATAAAGAATATTGTGGGTGTAATGTAACATATGTTAATTTATTTTAGTTTTTTATATAAAAAGATTACTAAATATAATATATTGGATATATTTTGAGACTATCCGAATAAAAAAATATGATCTATAATATAGGATAGAAGGAGCTTATGTTTAGATTATTTTATTCTAAAATCAATGATTAAGATTAAAAAATCATTTTTATAATAATTTTAAAAAATATTTAATAATAATAATAATAATTGATCTTCAAATTTAATAATCTAACTTCACATAAACTTATATGTGACTAATCTACTTCTCCGTTTTTGGATTACTTTTTTCGAATCCAAAAGAATTACAATCGATTGATCTCACATAATAATTTATATGTGTTATTTTTTATTGTAAAAACTAATTTGCTTTTTAATTTGTGTGAGTGGAAGGAACGAAAAAAAATAATGGGATTGATTGATCTGATAAAAATGAATAATAAATATATTTTGATATTTTGTAGGAAAAAAATTTCAAATATAAGAATATTACTTCCGTCGTCCCATTATAATTATAATATTTACTTTATAAACGCAAATTTAGATTTATCTCATTCCTCCTCAACTCCAATTCTCTACTACACAATCTTTTTATCGGTATTTTTTTTAATTTCTAACCACACAATATTTTCTAAAAATAAAAACATTGAAAATAATTTAGTACGGATAAAAAATCAAAACAATATAATTATTTTGAGACGAAAATAATATAATTTAACTAAAACATCTCAATTTTTTTTTATATTGTAGATAACATGTTGAGTCGTCACGTGATTTTATGTATGTGTTAAATTTGTATGGAACTTGATGAAAATAAAAATATTTTTTGAATATTAGTGAGATTTACTGTAATAGTTGTGAGAGAAGATAACGGATGTATTGTAATATATGATGATTGTTTTAATATTTTTTTATATAAAAAGATTGATAAATAAGATATGTATATATTTCAAAAGGGTCAAAATAAATAAGTGTTAATATGAAACTTATCGAGTAATATCTTTTTTAACTTCTTTTAATTTTTGTTAAGGTTTTTCGGTGTAATGGTGAGGTGTGGGTGAGTAATTAATGTGAAAACGGGAAGGACTACCACGTAAGCAAAGGAGGTGATGAGACTTGAGAGGGTGACCGGGTGTAGCCGGTGCTGGAATTCGTCTCTGTCGTTTAGTGTGTGGCAAAAACTTGAGAGTTCGGTCTCGAGCCTATCTTGGGAATTGTGTTGTTCCATCTCACTGTAAACTTGGGTGAATGGTTGGTTTATATGGATGACAAGAGATGGTATTGGGTTCCTCTTCTATATATAGATTTTTTTTTAATGAACGAATTGTTTGAAAGTCTGCGTGCAAACATATGTTGCTTACATAAACGAAAAAAATTCTTGTAGTGTTCTCTAAAGATTTAAGTTTAGCAAAAAAAAAAAAAATAATCGACATAAGTTCAACTCACATAAATAGATATGTTGCTTACATCAATAGTTTGTGGTATTGGACTCATTCTTCAAGTGTCCACCGTCCGATCCATAGCTTGATATAAATCGAATCGTAACATATATAGCTGTAGATTATATTGTCGTACTCCATCGGGGCTAGCTTAAATTTCTTCGGTCCAAAGATAGTGCAGCATTGATGATCCACAAAGATGCTCTAATCCTATTTTTTGCTTCATGGACACCACCCCACCTAGCACGCATTAAAACTCAATAATCACTATGAAACACAAGGCAACAAAAGGTTGCCCCATGTGTCCATATTACAATTAACGAATACCTGCTGCTACTTCCTCTGCTCCCTCTGCCTTTGCCTGCCGATAACTCGCAGCAGCAGACTTGGAATTCCGAGAGGGGATTGTGTGAGTGTGTAATGAGAGCAACCCAAGTGTGACTTCGTTTTCGCCCCCCACACACAGAATATATGTCCACGCTTGGACAATTGTACTAGTATATAATACACAGCGCAGACTCTGATGATCACTGCACCATGGGAAAACCATACAAGGTTCTTTGTTGATAACATGTATAGTCCCTTTGGTTCCAAATGACAAAAGTTTGCTTCAATGTTATATACACTGTGATCATGGATGAGCAAAAAAATTTCTAGAGATCTGAACCTGATAGACATCAGAAAGATTTGAGTCGGAACTTGGAACAAGTTTAAGACTAAATTCACCAAGTATTTGGTCTAGAGAACAATACCAACTTCCGCAATTTGCTTTAATAATCATCGTTATGGACTCGAATGAACCTGCACTTATTCAAATGTCATCTCTTTTAACATCGAGCAAAAAAGAACTCTAATATCATCGTGACAGTATTTTAAGTGTTATCAGATACTATGATCTTGTAAAACCTCCAAACAAACAAGACTACCCTTAAGAATGCTACACTATTTTTATTATCGTCCAACAACATGAATCAGTGTTTGTCTCGATATCTATACACATCAAACGGTTGCGGTAAGCATGGGCGAGGGTGTACCACAGTCACCCCTAGCTTCACCTAAAACCAATCTTCTGTGTCACACCAAAGTTTTAACAATTGGACAGCTATACCCCTTGACCAGTCAAACCTCTCCTCCTCAGACAACCATATCACAGCTCTCATCTCCTCCGCCGGCGGCGGCCACTATGCCTGCTCCTCCTCCGGCAACGACACGGCCATTTCTCCGGCACGAAATACAAGAGAACCGTATCGAGTGAGCTCTCAATCCGCGCCGGATTTGTCGCGAGATTAGGGTTTCACATCTCTCTCTCTCTCCATTCGGTTGCGCAACAACCGTATAATGGTTGATGGCATGCAACTGAGATCAGCGTCATCGAATGGTGCGACAAGGTATGCCGCAACAGCCGCTGGTGAGGCGGCAACGATGGCGCCGGCATGGAATCGTGGATCGGTCTCGGAAATGTTGAGGGACTGGTGAGTCCCTGTGATCTCAGTGGTTGAATTGAACCTTTGATCGAGATATTTCGAATTTGTCTGATCGATGAATCAAATCCTTTTTCTGTGATTGACAATCTGTTTATCTATAGTGCAACTCTATGTACTCTGATTTAGGTTTAGTCTGTTTAAATTCCAAGCTAACTAGAAATGGTGTGGTCATACATAATGGGATTGCCAATAGTGATTAGATGAAATGAGGTGTGTTGACAGGACATGATGATGATATATCATTACTTGAAGGTGAAGAATACGGGATGCAACAAGTGTGTATCTAAGCTTAGGTGCATAGCATGTTTGTAGGTCCAAATCTTAGTCTTTCACGTCATTATGGCAAAGATAAACAGTGAAGTAACATAGATCAAGCACAGCGAGGCAGAATTGATGAGAAATCATTGCATATCTGATACTAAGTTGGAGTAAGATTTTAGTGTTATGCCCATGTGTTCAAGAAAAGGATTCAATCTTTAAAGAAAGTTTAATAGAAAAAATATCTCTAATTTATAAATTATTATATGATTTTTTATCTAGTTGATGTGCCAGGTAGTATGTATCAAATGTTATCATTGCATCATGATACAGTTGGAACACATAAACTTTGTGACTTTGTCTTCCTTCACACACAAAAGCTCATTGTTTCTTCATCCTTTTACACGAAACCTCTGATGATTGAATTTACTCATCATGACAAATAATCATAACTCATCTTTTTTTTTCCTGGTTGAATAGATAACGACGCTTAGAAACAAAGTCAGTCCTATTAAATAACCCGATGATGATGAATGAATAAGAAGAGGAAGAAGTGAGCATTTAAGATCACTGGTTCTCTCATTGTTCATTAGCATAGTAAGGGGACCCACCATAATTTCATCTTCCTCTCCCCTCACACTAACGGATTTTCAACTGAAAAAAAAAAAACTTCAACTTTCCTCCTCTTTAACTTCTCTGTCAGTATCTCTTCATCTTTGTGTAACGGCTCTCTCTCTCTCTCTCTCTCTGTTTTCGTGCCCGCTTGCTTGTCTAATAGATACCAGCAAGTGAAGGAACT
The DNA here is from genome assembly GCA_001925005.1 of Drosera capensis. Taxonomy (NCBI): domain Eukaryota; kingdom Viridiplantae; phylum Streptophyta; class Magnoliopsida; order Caryophyllales; family Droseraceae; genus Drosera; species Drosera capensis. The sequence continues at coordinate 4,105 of LIEC01011045.1, read as the reverse complement.
CTGTGCTGGCTGCTGTGTGATGTTCACGGTGATTACTTGAACTTTTTGCTGACTCTGAATTCATTGCTGCTTCCGTTCTTTTGCATGTTTGGGTCTTTCATGATGGAAATATGTGGGTTGTTGTTTTTCTTGTTGTGTGGCCTTTCATGGTATGTGTTTGTGCTCATGTCCTCATGGATCCTGTTTGATTTTATACTCCGTTTTGAATTTGTGGGAAGGTTTTTTTATTGGAGAGTCATGCCCACTGGTAGAGGAGTGTGGCGTCGTATCCCTGTAGCCTACCCATCTAATTGTATAAACGCTTGATTGTTGTTGTTGTAGTAGAGTCATGCCTATTGTTGCAATAGTTGATTTCTGCATGCAAGGGCTCTGACTGCGGACTCTGTTCTTCGCAATTGATGCATGAGTGCTCATCTGAATGGGAGGGTGAGGTGCTAGGAATCATGTGTAAAGATACAAAATGAAATTTATTTTCCTTCTACGTTTGATTTCTTGTTTGCCTTCTACGTTTTGAGTTCTTGTAGATTGTGTTCCTCTAGGACATCCTAGACAATATCATCAATACCAAGAGAGTTAAGCTTGGAGATTGAGTCTTAGAACGACAGATTAGTATCGAAGAGAACATTCATTTACATGTTAGCCACCGGTACCACTACTGCTCCCCCGCTCTGTGGAGCTGCTAAACTCTATCATTAGACAAGGGTAGTTACCTTCCGAGCCAGTCATGGGTTGCAGTGAGGACCCCCTAAGTACTCACCCTTTTGAATGCAGATTACTGATGAAGGAAGTCATCCTGCAATGACTTATTAAGTAGTTGGTGCAGAAAGTGAAATGATGGATTACTTCTGCTATCTTAACCTTTATTGGAGGTAATGTAATTCGAAATAGGGTTCCTTCAATCTGAACTAATCGGGTATTTTGCCAATATGCTAAGCAAGATAAGGCATTGGTTATGATTTAATTAGGTGGCATCATTGCTTCGGCAAGCACCAAAAAGTTGTGTTTTCAGGCTGTCTAAGCTTGTGCTTGCATTGCATCTCTGGTTATTGACATTTAAACTGTTTGATTATTTATGTAATGTGATTGAGTTTTGGTTCTGCTCCAGTAGTGTAGAGGCCTGTGATGTATCATATGGAGAAAGCTGGGAAAGACTTGCTGTCTCCTGTTGGAGTCTTGGAGGAGTTCTTTCGGAGTTCAGAGACAGATACCAACTCTTCCAAGGGATCTGGCCATGAAGATTCAAAGAACCCAAGGAGGCCTTCTACATGGCGGGGACTTGTTGAGCTATTGAGATCCAAGTCAAAGATACAGCCACCGTTTTTCATTCCTCATGATTCCTTTAAGCTGTCTAGGAGGAGTTGCAGCATGAGGGAGCAAGTTGGAAAAACTGAAAATTTAAGCAAAAAGGGCGAGTCATCATATTACCGTGATGCACCATCCAAGATCTTTTCGTTATCTGAGCTTCGATTGGCCACCAAAAACTTTAGCCAAGGTAAGCTCGGAAATGCTACATGAAACAGATGCTGCCTATTAAATCTTGCCATGAATCAGAACCTTTGAGACACCAAACACAGGCTTCTAAAGAGTGTGTTTCATATTTTTCTCTTGTAGAGTGCTTGATTGGAAAGGGTGGGTATGCTGAAGTCTACAGAGGGTGCTTGCAACAAGGTCAGCTTATAGCAATTAAGCGGCTTACTCGAGGAACCCCAGAAGAAAAGGAAGCGGACTTCCTGGCTGAACTTGGTATAATGGCGCATGTCAACCATCCTAATACCACTAAGCTGCTAGGCTACTGTGTCGAAGGAGGCATGTACCTTGTTTTAGAATATTCTCATCTTGGAAGCTTAGCATCACTTCTTCACAGTAAGGCCACGATATACGTATCCTCCGCTGAAATCTTATCGTCTCTGAAAAACTCACTTTCCTAAGACATTTATGTTCGACTGCAGGTTCAAAGGAAAAACTGCAATGGGCTATTAGGTTGAAGATTGCCTTGGGAACGGCAAAGGGTCTTCTATACCTTCATGAGGGTTGTAAGAGAAGAATAATCCATCGTGATATTAAAGCTGCAAATATTTTGCTCACAGATTGTTATGAACCGCAGGTACCATTTATGACCACCCAGTTGAACTCCTATCACGAGTACTCAAATGGACTCTCAGTCCTTTTCCATTTGTACTTCACAGTTTATACATTCCCTCTGTCTTCATCAACCCTGGATTCTTTTGTATGTTTTACAGTTTTACTTCTCTGGGGTTGTATTTGAGGAGAGTTTTTGGACATTGATGCAGATTTGTGATTTCGGTCTTGCAAAATGGTTACCAGAGAAATGGACACATCACATTGTTTCCAAATTTGAAGGCACTTTTGGGTATGTCAGTGACTCGGCGTTAATTTTGTTTCATGCTAAGAGAACTGCTATGAACCATTGCTTGTCCTATGCTGAGGGTTTTGAGTGAGAAACTCATTTTTGCAGCTATTTAGCGCCAGAGTACCTAATGCATGGGATAGTCGACGAGGGAACCGATGTTTTTTCATTTGGTGTTCTTCTTTTGGAACTAATAACCGGGAGGCGAGCCCTGGACTGCTCACAGCAGAGCCTGGTTATCTGGGTATATCCTGTTGATCTCACGCTCCATTTAAACTTAGGGATTCCAACAAATTGGTCGTACAATTTGGCAATCGGCCGACTGTTGGCTTTATCCTTCGTTGTTTCTCCTGTTATGCAGGCCAAACCATTACTGAAAAAGAATGCGATCAAGGAGCTCATTGATCCTGCTCTGGCCAATGACTTTGACCGGAAACAGATGATTCTGATGTTGTTGGCTGCTTCGTGGTGCATCCAAAGGTCTTCAATTCGCAGGCCTCGAATGAGCCAGGTGCATACTCATGAACTGTTATTTGGGGCATCGAGTGATTTTCTTAGCGGTGGTTGAAACTTTTGAGTCTCTTGTACCTGTTTTAAGCTGATCAAACTGAACTATAAAAGCGTTCGAGTGAGATGAGAGTTAAGCTGACATTTGGACTGTGGTTTTTAAACATTATATCGGTGAGTTTCAGAGCATAGCATACCCCAATCCAAAGCCGACTCGTAGTTTTTTTTTTCATATTTTAGTAAAACGGCTCATTTCAAATTTAAATCAACTGTGGATTATGACTGAGATCTTGAACACTTACTAATACTTAATTTGCCCAGCCAAAGAACTCTGAATCTACCAGAACAATGACACCGCACACCTTTGATTTCTTGTTCACTCAATTTTCTGAAGGTTGTGGAGCTTCTAAAAGGGAATCCTAGCAGTTTGGAGTTAACAAAGAAGTATCGGAAGACAACTTTATGGAAGATGTACAATGAAAGTATAACGAATACCATGATTGACGGATTCGATGAAATGTTCTTGTGATTACATTGTTCAGCTGCCTGGTTGCGGAGGGAGAAACAAAAGGAAGAATGAAAAACAGATAAATCGAATGAGTGTATCTAACATTACTATAGTAATTAAGCCAAAACGTTTTACTAGTTAGTTAGTGTATAATTTGATGAACTGTTTGCATATGCTTGCCGTGTATGGACGCAATGCTCTGTTAATGTTCAGGAATATAGAAGTATGTCAACTGTCATGCTTTCCTTCACTTATCACATTTAAAGTTCGCTCTCCATGTCAATATTCGGTCCATTTTAGGTTCGCCAATAGCCCAACTCTTTCCTACCGTCGACTTAAAGAATATCGTAAATAGAAGTTTACACTGCACTATTCCTTAATGAAAGGTCTGGACCAATGCTTGTCCATTCTACTGCTGGGTAAACTCCCAAAAGCTACCACCAAATGATAAAAAGGAAACATTAATATTTACTCCAACTGATAATAATTGGACCAATATTTTACCCCAACTGCTGGGTAAACATGAAAGATCTGGACCAATGCTTGTCCATTCTACTATTGGGTAAACTCCCAAAAGCTACCACCAAATGATAAAATGGAAACATTAATATTTACCCAACTGATAATAATTGCAGTCGATTGTTACCGCAAGTGATCGATAATGCTTAGACGGGTGAAGGCCAATTAGCGTAATAGAAGAATTTTGATTGGAAGGTGTCATG
>LIEC01011044.1:94738-119652 GCA_001925005.1 Drosera capensis | reverse complement strand
TAATTTATTTTGTGAAGTGGTACGATTATTTCGATTTGTAGTACCTTGCGACGAAAACTATCAAATTTTGGCATCGTTGTAAGGGAACGGTGTGAATTAATTTATTTTCTATTGATTTTCTCTTTTTGTATTATTGATATTCAGTAGAAATTAATTGTCTTGCATGGGACTAAGGAATGGAAGAAAAAAGAGAGAAAGGGTTCAAAACATTGTTCGTGAGCTCAAACAACAAAGTTCACCAATAGTACGAGGTGAAGCACCATCTAAAGAGATTCCTAATCGACTTATTGGTGAGATCTTTTCAGTTTTTAATAAGGTTGAATCTGTGAATGATCAAAACGCACAAAATGTACAAAATTCTCAAAATCCACCTGTTGATAATCGCACGTTAAGACAATAGCTGAATATAACGATAATAATGAACCTCCTCTGCGTATTATATTTCCTGATGTGCAAGAAAATTTTCTATTCAATTTTGAATTTCTTCAAAAACTATCAACTTTTCATGGCCTGCCGGATGAAGACCCACAGAGGCACTTGAATGAATTAAGATAATGTGTCCGAATATGAAATCGGATGCAGTGAATGATGAGGTAATTGACCTTAGAGATTTTTCATTTAATGTTCAAGGTGCTGCTAAAAATTGGCTCTATGATTTACCTAAAGGAACCATAAACACTTGGGGGTAAATTCAATCCCTATTCTTAGATAAATACTTTCCCACTTCAAAAATCACAACAATAAAAAAACTTCAAGTATTTCTAATGTTGAAAACTAGGTGAGCCAACTAGCTCAAGAAATCAATAAACTTAAGTCTCAAGTAACAAACCAACTTCTATCACAACCATTAAACCCAGAGAGAATGTAAGTTCAATAACATTGAAATATGATAAAAATACAAGAAATGAAGGAAGAATTAAAAAAATAAGATCTTGGAGTATTTTCTATCCCATGTGTTATTCATAAATTACTATTTCTGACTGCGTGCTTGATTTAGGAGAATCTGTGAATATCTTGTCATCATCTTTGTTTGATTCTCTTGATCTTGATCCTTTTTATTGACAAACATAAAAATACAACTTGGAAACGGATATTTTAATTTGTCCTGAAGGTATAATTGAGGATGTGTTGGTTAAAGTAGATAGATTGACTTTTAGAGTTGACTTTTATGTTTTGAAAATGGAAGAAGATTCTACTAATTCATCGAACTCATCATCTATCCTTTTGGGTAGATTGTAGGATCCACAGGTACAACCTCCAGAGGAGAGGGGGTGAATAGGTTGTCTTAAAAATTTTCAGTATAATGCAACGCAATGATGAATATCTAAACACTGATGTTCTTTGTAGACTACTAAGGTGGTCTGCAGCAGACACTTAAAACTCTGAGAAATTATCTCTGTTTACTGTTGAGATTGATTCATAACAATTCTAATAGCTCAAAACAATGAGAAACAAATAAAGAACACTGCATTTATACTAGTTTAGGCACTCATTTTCAATTGATAATCGAGAACTTAACCCAGTCTTTCCTTGATGACCAGTTTAGTCATACCAAGAGGTGAGTTCATTATCTTCTTGTTTTTGACTTGCACGACAACCCTTTTATAAGGTAGCTAACTTGTCAAAGGCGAAGAACCTAGATCCTTGCATAGCTTCTTCACTGGACTCTACTGGAGCTTCTGTTCTTCAGTGCAGACTAGTGAACCCTCTTATTCCTGTTTTTTAATTCAGCTCACTTAAATAGTTTTGAATTTAGATTGATTTTGCACTCTTATACATTCAATCTCTCATTCAACTGCTTCCTTAGCAGCACTATTCTTTGAGCTCTTTGATCCCCTTTTATAGGTTGAGGGAATGAATCCGTGACTTGTGTACTTGACCTGATGGTGACAGCTTGTCACATGTGAACCTTCACTGATGTTGATCGCTCATCTTTTTCAAATCCTCGTATTGTCACTCCCTTAGCAACCATCTCTGCTGTACTCCAATCTGTCGAAACTTAGTCTCCACTCATTATCGTTGAGACCGTCTACACCCAATCACTGTTATAACCTCGTCTACACCCAGATCTGATGCAATCCATCCATTGTTGTGTTGGCCCTTATCAGTAAGATCAATTCCAGATCCTGAAACATTTGTATGTCTATTGTTGCCCATGCATGTCTTAACTACTTAGTCGAAATTCTTTATGGTAGTTTACATATGGTGGCCCATACAATGCTCTCCATCTTTGACCGTTTTCTCTCCAGCATCTGACCTAGACTACGGGTACCTAACTAATTTCGAGCCTAAGCATACTAACAACATCATGCCTAATATTTCCATACCTAAGAAAGAGAATGAGGAACATTCCAAATGACTGGTTAGAGTGGAAGTTGAAGGAACTCAATACATGGACAAAGACTGGTTAGAAATCCTTGCTAAGTTTGGCCTATTTGAGGATGTTGAAAGGATGCTGAAAAATGCTAAATGGGATAACTTTGTAAGAAAGAAATGGACAACCTACGAATGAGTAACTCTAGAAGTTTTGAGCACCTTGAGATCAATATAGGAACAAATGAGTATCTTGAATATGGTTTCATTACTTTTCAACATTTCAATACTCTTCATGTGATAACTGTGGATGATTTGAATAAACTTTACAAATTTAGGAAGAAAGAAGATAGACAACCACCAGGAAATCTTGAATGAAATTTTCATAAATTTTGGAAGACTATTTCTGGTAGAAGTACTTTTAGTGAACAAACTGCAGGAGCATCTATGATCCATAACTCAACCTTCTATTATGTTCAACAATTAATGAGGCATACAGTTTTTGGACAATCTCAAAATGAAAATTTGAGAAAGGATGAGATAATATTTTTATAGGCAATGTGTAATTTCGTGATTGTAACAAGAACATACTAGAGGGGAGGGGGATGAATAGACTATTCATAAAAATTTCTTTGACTACAGACTAACAACTCAACAAAAAACAGTAATCCGTGTGAATCAGGTCAGACAGGCAACTCTGATCAATATCACCCACTCTGATTATGGAATTGAGTTTATAATGTTTAATCTATCAACTATTAACCAACCAAAAGAATCCAACCAAATTACTAAACTACAGATAACGAACAAGAATCTTTGTCGAACTCTTCTCTTCAAACAGATAACAACAGAATCTATGAGCTAACCCTATCAGATCAATGATCAAACAGTGATTAATTAAGATTCTTGTCAACAGAGTCTTGATTTCATCAGATTAGTGAGTTACCTATGAATGTATCAATAAAGACCAATGCAAAAATAAAGAACACACCATTTATAGTGGTTCAGACTCAAATCAGTCTTAACTAACTAATTTGAACTTAATCAACTCCTTTTCTTATTACTAGTGTACTAACCAAGAAAGGAATCGACTAGATCACCTTGGATTATAGTTCAACAGATTGAGTTTTCAGGAGCGCTCAACAATCTTTACATACAACTAGATTTTAACAAATCTATCAGCAGATGATCCCTGCAGGATCCGCCAACCAATCTTCAACAGATTTGAAAACAATAACATACTCACAAAGCAAGAAGACTTGCATCAGTCATGGTCTTCAACATGATGTTCCTGAGAAAACAAATTCTTGATAAACACTTGAAAGTTTTCTTGATGAGGAAAGAGAGAGAGAGAGAGAGAGAGAGAGACTTTGATTTCTTTTGTTTTAAAGTGAGAATGCAGAAGTGAATTCTTTCGATTCTCTCTCTCTATAGTCCTGTGCCTTATATAGACCAAGGCTTGAGGTTTGCTCTCTAATCAACCCTCAATTTCTTTTTCAAGAAGTCATATAACGTGTCTTCTTTGACTTTGATAGAGTCTTCAATAGTAGATAGGCGTTTGAGTGGATAACTTTCAAAAGATTGATTTAATCTGTTTGATCTGTTATTGACCTTCTATAGACTTTCTTGAACTACTCTAAGAACTGATTTGATCACAACTGAGCTAATACTTCTCAACTTCACTGTCTCAAACATGAACTTTACAAAACTCACAAGACTTATCTATTCTAGACCATCTCTTCTATCTAGAGCTTCCACTGAAGATTTATCTGACCTTACAACAACTATTCTACTTAGAGCTTTTACCTTTGTGATTATCACAGTCTGATACCCAGTGTCTGACAAAGTACTTTTCTTATTATGGCAGTCTGATACTCATTGTCTAAAGAGTACCTGTTTACTTTAAACACACTTGAACATACGTGTTAGTAATCCTTTGAATTATCAAATCCATTAAAGTACTTTCAATCTCTCCCTATTTTATGAATTTCAAAGAAAAAACTTAGACAAAACATGTCATACATGCATAACAAAAGGACAAGATCGAATCATTTATAGCATCGAATCAGGACATTGCAGAAGGACAAGATCAAAAGCAAAAGACTATTGAAAAGACTACAAACTTATAAGCCCAACTACCTATACTCCCTTTTTTTATTTGATATTCATCAAGAGTAGTGTGACGTTTTTAGGCATCATAAGTTAAAGTGATATAGAATTTTCTTGATCCCTTCTTCAGTTTTTGTGGTCACTTGAGACAGATGACCTATGTCATCTTTTAGACTTGATGTTGCAATCCTGATCTCAACCAGAGACTGCTCAAAAGTCTTTACCTTTGTCAGAGTCTCTTGTACCTTAAGTAGAGTCTGTTTCAACTTGCATGATGTATCCAGCTTGTGCTTATCAAAAGGTCATTGAACTCAGTATCCCTCTTTCTGAGATCCTGAAGCTTAATCCCCCTATCATTCACTAATCTATCGACTTACACTTTAAAGCCAGCTTTAACTTGGGCTCTACTAAGATAGGAGTCTGCTTAGTTCAGCCCTTATGTTGTTATCTGTTTGGAAGATCTGATCCATCAGCTTCGCTACCTTCCTATTCATGTGGACAGCAATTAACTTCATAATTTCCTTGACAGGCTCAATCGTTTCTGTCATCTTTTCCTCCACTAGACTCTCAATGAACCCTTACAGTTCGTTTGAGATTCCTACTGTTGGCATAATCTGTTTGTGCCTTTCTGTTTCTTCTTTGGCTTGTGAGCCAGTTTGTTGATGTTATTGTGGTTGTCTCTCTTCTGATGGAGGAGGAGTAGATGTCTTTTTTGTGATGGCGGCGGCGTTTGTGTCGAAGTTTCCCTTTGGGATCTGATCTACTTCTCAATGCCATCCTTTATCGGATTGAAAAAAGTAGTCTGCATAATCTTCAATGTCTTCTTCTTCACCGCCTTCATTTTGATGTTGCACCTCTATCTGTCTTGGCTGAGCAGATGACGAGGACTGCTATTCGCAAGTGTTCATCATGATTGGATATTTCAAGGCATGTTCAGTAGTCAGTATGTCTTTGACTTCATTGTTTAGATCATGCAGCCTTGCCTCTATTGCTTGAGAGACAAGTTTCCATACTTGAAGTGAGTATTATATGGTATTTACTACCTTTCGAGATCTCCTCTACTGATTGGCGATGGCATTTTGAACATCAGTCCCAATCGCTCTGATTAGCCTAAAACCCTTCTGACACACTTTCCACTATCACCGTTGAACATTGCAATGGCCAGATCTGCCTAGAGCTATTCGTCTGTCATTCTTATTGTCAATACGCATCTGCAAGAGCATTTTTAGCTCGTCTAGCCTCTTCTTTCTATGACGTTCGTAATGTTGCCTGATGGGCTTGAGTAGATTGCCTTGATGGTGTCTGGCTTGTTGTAGTCTAAGCTCTCTGTGTAGTGGTCTGAGGACTCATCTCTTCCCTAGGGATCTGAATGCATTTTTCATGTCTGACCAGAGGGACATGATCTTCATTATGAGACTCTTTTTCTTGTTCCTCCACTAGAGTTAGAGGTACCGTCTAAGCAGCAAATGACCCAGCTGTGTCTATCTTCATTTTCTTCTACTGAGGTTGTGTAGGGGAGAGTCCTCAGACTCTCCTGTCTCTGACTTCTTGAAAGAAATGAACTTATCTTTTGTGAAAGGAGTACCAAATACCCCTTTGATAGAGTTAGTTCTTTTTAGAAACACGCTCAGTATTCTTACAAAGCTCTTTTGTGAGTAGGATGCTTTCCAATATCTTCGATGTGCTTCATCAGAAGTCCCATCAGAATAGTTCCCGAGTCCACTTGGGTCTTGGTGACGATAGCACACATTAACTTCAGATGAGCTATAGAGACTTGATCTGCAGATGTTCCTTGACTCATGAAGCACTTCTTGATGATCAGCACCAGAGCCCTATACTGGTCTAAAAAATTATTTACCAGAATCTTTCCAAACGGAATTGTTACATCCCCCATCATCTTCTTTCACCCCTTATACATGACCTTATATTTGAAGCATCTAGCCCGAAGGTGACACGTAGAGTATTCATGTCAATCTTATAGACCTTGCCTTTGATCGTTGTGCTAAATTTTGATGTCATGATGTCTTGTAGAACAACATTCATAATCATTTTTTTCACATGATCGTAAAAGATCTCTGATGTAGCACTGAGAATGTCCTCATGCCCCATGAATAACAGTAAATCTAGTATCCTAGAGAACTGGGGATACACAATCCTCAGAGTAGCAAAGTTCACTCCCAAACCTATGTAGAACCCAACTATGTTTTTCTGTGTCTTAGATTTTTGTGGCATTGTTGTTGTTTGTTTTGAGAGAGAGAGTTAATTAGGGTTTGTTTGCAGGTGTGGATTTGAGAGTTTGAGATCGTAAAGATTTATTTGTATCTCCCCAATCCCCTTATATAGTCCCAAAAGGCAATCAAATAGGTTAGATTTACCAACACAAAGAATTTCAATTGTTTGTAATTCTGACAGGTGGGACATAAAGGCTTGTTTCTTTTCAATAAAATCACTCATTATGGCAGGCTTTATGACATGTTTTTCGGCGGAACATGCTTTTCGTCATAATGAGTAATCTTTTCAACCACTAAACTCTTCCAATCCCCCACTAATATTGCATGCAGTTTTATTGATTACTTTCACTTAACCCTAAACATACTCACTCACTCTCATTCACACTTTATCATTAATCACAAACCCCAATTCGATTCATCTTCAGATTTACTAATTTCATTAATTTGTCTTTCAATAAGAATTAACTCTCATCAAATAATATTCAATCAGAAATAACCAATCAAGATTTCTCTCTCTCAATTAATGCACTCAGATGAACAAAAAAGACTTCAGACACTCAATCAATCAGAAATACGAGTAGTATTAGACGTTACCCATATACAGTCAGCATTTCTTTGATCCCATCAGATTAACATCCTAGATATTCAGATGAGTTCTCATTAGATGAACTCCCATCAAAATCATTGACGTCTTTTGATCTATACACACTTAAAGAAACCAGATTAGTCATCTAGAGTAATTAAACCCAGTTTTGTTACTCTAGATGTGGATGTGGCAAATGCATTTTGTTTCTTGCTAGACTAGGAAATCAGACTTTGTCCCAAGAATTGACACATGTCAGTTGAGCTTTTTCTATCAATTCTGCAACCTAGAAAATCAGCACCAGAGAACCCAGTAATGTCTAAAATAGGTAGATTAAGTACCCAGATACTCATATAGGGACTTCCCTTGAGGTATCTGATGATCCTCTTATTTCCAGTCAGATGAGATTGTTTGGGATATGACTGAAACCTTGCATATACACAAACAAAAAACATTATATCAAGTCCGATGGCAGTAAGATAGAGAAGTGATCCAATGATGCCACGATACTTGGTAGCATCAATAGATTCCTCATTCTCATCGTTGTAAAGATTGACAGAAGTACTCATGAGAGTTTTCATATTGACAGATGACTCCATCCCATATTTTCTCAAAATTTCTCTCGGATATTTTGTTTGAGAGATGAATATGTCATTATCTATTAGTTTTACTTGTAATCCAAGGAAATAGTTTTATTCTCCCATCATGCATATTTGAGAAGATGATTGCATGAGGTTAGAGAATCTTTCACATAATTTAGGGTCTGTAGATACAAAGATAATGTCATCTATGTATATTTGCACAATTAGAAGCTTGTCCTTATGCATTTTAGTGAAGAGGGTGATATCGATGACTTTCCTTCTAAAATCGTTTTTAGTAAGAAAGGTCTGATAGAGTGTCATACCAGGCTCTTGGGGCTTGTTTAAGCACGTACAGAGCTTTACTTAACCTGTAGACATGGTCTGGATGATCTGGATCTTCAAAGCCAAGAGGTTGACTGACTCACACTTCTTGTTGAAGTCTTCCATTCAGGAAAACACTCTTTATATCCATTTGAAATACTTTGATGGATTTTGAAGCAGCATACGCTAGAAATATTCGAATTGCTTCTAGTCTTGTCATTGGTTTAAAATCAACATCAAAATCAATTCTCTCTTCTTAGGAGTAGCCTTGAGCAACTAGTATGGATTTTTTCCTTATGATAATTCCTTCTTTATCCATATTGTTCCTGTAAATCCACTTTGTGCCAATGACACGGCGGTCTGTAGGTTTAGGGATCAGTTTCCAGGCATTTAGCATGGTGAATTTATTCAACACTTCTTGCATTGTGTTTTTCCAGTTCGAGTCTGTTAGTGCTTCAGACATGTTCTTAGGCTCCATTGTTGATAGAAAGGAAGAGAAGAGAAATTCATTTCTTATTATAGATCTGGTCATTCTTGGTGCATTCTTGTCTCCAATTATCAGATCAGTGGAGTGTGGCTTTTTCCATTTGGCTCCTAATGTCATCCTTAGGGCTTCTCTTATTATAGGATCTTCAAACATTGTATGCCCAGGTTGATCTGTCTAGTCAGTCATAAGATTCGATAAAGGGTCTGGATAGGTAGTATCTGTTGTCATACTTTGTTCATCTGGTGTGTTTGTTGGAACTTAGTTTGTATGTTGTAAATCTGTCTATTTAGCATGATCTGAAGGTGTATCAATCTGTATACATTCTTCATCAAACACACAAGCTTCTCTCTCCAAGGAAGCGTTAGTCTCATCAGAAGAAACATGAACAAATTCTTTTATAGTCTTGTTTGACTTATTATATACAGTAAAAGCCTTACTCATCACAGAGTAACCCATAAAGATGGCTTTATTAAACTTAGCAACAAATTTATGTAGATACTTTTTATTATTGTCATGCACGTAACACTTGTAGCCCAAAATGTGAAAATAGCCAAGGTTTGGAATTCTTCCTTTCCATAGCTTATAAGACTTCTTCTTGAATTCCCTATGGATCAGAGTGCGATTCTGAACATAGCATGTTGTATTTACAACTTTAGCCAGAACATATTTGGCAAATTAGCTTTGAGCAATATTTTTCTAGCAGTTTCTATTAGAGTCCGATTCTTTCTCTTAGCGAGGCCATTCTGTATAGGGGTTTGAGGGGCAAAGAAATTGTGTTGAATCCCATGATCATCGTAATATTGCTCAATTTCTTTTCTATTGAACTCAGTTCCATGATTGCTTTTTATAGCGATCATATTTAATCCCTTTACATTTTGAACCTGGCCTCAAATATTTTGTTAGTACAACACGTGTCTCTCTTTTAGATTAGAGAAAGAAAATCCAAGTATATCTTGAATAGTCATAAATAATGACAAAAATATACTTCCTTTTACTAAAACTCTCTATATCTATCAGACCACGTAGATCCATATGAAGAACGTGCAGACGTTAAGAACTAATCTGATCATGTTTACCCTTCAGACTAGGTTTAGTCTACTTGCCTAACTGGCAAGTCTTACAAACCTTACCCCTCTCATAGGATATTGTTGGAAGTCCTTTTACCGGATTCTTAGAAGATAGTCTTGTCATATTCTTGAAGTTCATGTGTGTTAGACGTTTATGCTAGAGCCATTTTGTGTCTTCTGTATAGGATAGTTGAAGTCGACCATGTAGACGTTTCCTACTCTAATTCCTACAAGCTTGATAGCATTATTAGACACTTCTTTCACTTGGCACATACTATAGCGAAATTTAACTGTATGCCCCTTGTCACATAGTTGACCGATTGAAAGCAAATAATGTTGTAGCCCTTCAACATATAGCACACATTGCTGAAAGTGGCATCACCTGTACCGAGGGTTTCATACCCTCTAGTCTTACCAGTATTGCTATCGCCAAACATAACTCGTGTCCCGTTCTTGCTTTCGTAATCTAATAGTAGTGACTTGTCACCAGTCATGTGTCAAGAGCATTCACTATCCAAGTACAAGTTTTGAGGTTGATCTCCCTACAAAATAGACGTTTAGTTCATGTATGATCCTCATTTATCTTGGGTCAAGGAGGTTAGTTAAAAGACCTTTAGGTACCCATATCCATTTTCTTTTCAAAGTTGAATATGCCTAGCAAGTGTCAGAGGTATGACCATGCTTATAGCAAAGATAACATTTAGAGGGGGCGACTGGTCTGAGCCTTTCATTGAGTCTGATAAGATCTCCCCCTCAGACTAGGCCTTATTGGCTTCTAGGCATAGTGAGTAGGTCCTCCCCTTACTCTATGTTGATATAGCTTATAAGAGTCTTTATGAAAAAACTTCTTAGGTTTTGTTCAGCTAGTATAGATGCTTTCATCTGATGTCTTTTTATCTGAGGTTGTCGGTTCAACAGATTTAGTCTGTGGGACCAGAGAAGGTTTAGTGGTTGCCTTAACAAACACTATGTGTGAGGACTTCCTCAATTTAACCTTTTCCAATGGATTCAGGTTATCGCACCCGATACCCTCTTTTGAAAATATATCAAGCAATGAAAACAAATAAAGAACACATGATTTATACTGATTCAAACACTCGTTATCAACTTATAATCGAGTGCTTATTCCACTCTTCCCTTGGTGACCAGTTTAGTCAATCCAAAAGGTGAGTTCACTATCTTCTTGTTTGTGTGTTACAAGTTAACCCTTTTTACAAACTAGCTAACTTGTCAAAAAAGTGAAGAACCTAGATCTTTGCACAGATCCTTCACTGAACTCTGCTGCAGCTTCTATTCTTCAGTGTGGACTAGCGAACTCTCTTCCTGTCTACTTTTTGATTCTGCTCACTTAAGTAATCTTTGAATCTCTGATTGTTTTGCACGCTTGCTTTTTCAAACACACGTTCAATAGCCTTACTCTCCGAGCTTCAACGATCCCTTTTTATAGGCTGAGGAAATAAACCCGTGGAATAAGTACAGGACCTGATGTAACAGCTTGTCAGATGTGAGCCTCAACTGATGTTGACAGCTCACCTACTTCTGATTCTTGTACTGTCACACTCTGAACCTCAGACCTCAGACCTAAACTCTAGCAACCATCTCTACTGTACTCCAGTCTACTATACCTTAGTATACAGTAAGTACTATGACACCTCGTCTGCACTCAGTCCTTGTTGCAACCTCGTCTGGACCCAGATCTGATGCACTTCATGCATTGTTATGTTGGTCCTTGTCTTCAAGTTTAATCCTAGATCCTGAAGCATTTGCAGGTCTTTTGTTGCCTATGCATGTCTTAGTTGCTTATCCAAAATCCTCTGTAGTAGTCTGCATCTGGTGGTCCACATAATATCTTCATCTGTAGCCATTTGCTTCTCGAGCATCTAACCCAGAGTGTAGTTACCTACTTGATTTTCAGCCTAAGCACACTAACAACATCATGGCTAATACTTGTAAGTTTTGTTCATCAATTTTTATACAAGCGGAGGGATTGCACATTCCTATCAACATCAACCAAGTGATAATCCTTCTTCCAATACTATATACATGGACACTTCAAGTATCCAGCATAGTTAAACGGTTGATGTTGAACAATAACGTTTATGAATTTGTCGATATTCCGAGCATACTTCTTACTAAAAAAATTCGTCGACTACCCGTGATAAATTTATCATACATCCATGATAAATTTGAATCCATCACTCTGTCCATAAATAAGATCAACATTTAGTTCTTAATACTTTTTTCTCAAATTACAAAAACTTAAACTTGTTTTTTTTTTCAAAATTACCAATGACATTATGTTGAACTAAACAAACTTTTTTCCAATTAGCTACAAATACAACCCATCAAACTAATTTTGTTAACTAACAAGCTTTACTATTTTTTACTAACTAAACCACGTTATTTTTTTCATGAGATCCGATATTTTTTAACTAACCAATTAGCTATGGTATTTTTCAATACTCCACCCAATTCACCTAATCCAAGGTTCAGCCGTCGCCCTTCTCTTCCCTTTCCTTTTTAATTTTCCTCCCCTCCTCTCTCTCCCCATTGCCGCCACGGTCGTTGTCACTACTGTCCCATGCCATCCCTTGCCATCCTCCATCAACCTTTGTCGGCCGCCGTCGTCGCGAGCACACCTCTAACCAGTAACCGTCCCGCCAACACCGTAATCCCTCAGTCCCTAGTGAGATCCAACTGCTCCACCGACACCGTGCCTCCCCAACGACAACCACCACCAAGCTTCCCCGGTGATAACCACCACTGAGCAGCCCGCCGCCAGGCCGATGTCGCAGCCCGTCGCCAAGCCGATGTCGCAGCCCGTCGCCAGGCCGATGTCGCAACCCTACATCGTCGTCTATCAGCTCTCCTCCAGACATCACCGCAGTCGCCCCCCAACACCGTCGGATCTCCGAGCTTCCCTTGTTAACAGGACGACCGAGCTTCCCTTGCAGTAGTCTGACACCGGGCAGTGACCCACAACCATAATCCAATTCCTGCGAGTGCGGTAAGGCTCAAAGTTTATGATTTTTCGATCTGAAATCGTGATTGTGTATGGTTGTGTATAGCGTGTATGACTATGTATGGCTATGTATGGCGTGTGTGGATGTGTATGGCCATGTATGGTTGTGTCCTGTGAGTACAGTTCTCCCTATTTTAGGCCATGGAGTGCTACTTTCAGCTAAACTTGGGAAGCATGTTAATCTATATTATGTTAATGAATGTTGCTTAACATATTAACATATGTAGTTAAGAGCCCCTCTCGCTCGGGACAAACACATGATAGTGATTACTTTATCATGCTATAGGAAGTTACCTAACTATATTATTAACCATCTACAAATTAGCTCCTCCGGATACAATCAAGGAGTAATGATCAAATAGGTATAGCCGTAAGTACTTATGATACTACTTATAGGTTGCATGAATTGTATTATTTGAGTTATACACACATATAGCTAAGCGGGATAGGGGAGTGCTTCATGTTTGTTTCTAGCATGAATCTATGAGATTCAATCTACAAATATATATGGAAACATACTAGCTGAGGTAGGATAAAAAATCTATCCACCAATAATGTCGGACCAAAGTGTCTTTTAAAGTTCAACACTCTTCGATCCAAGTCAGAAGCAAAATGATCCTTCATTTTTACTAGCGTGGATTAAAGATATTCGTTCGAAGTATTATAAATCAACTTAGAAGTAAGAGATAAGTTAGAAATTATATTTTAGTTACATCCAAGTTAAAAATTACATTTTGCAAAATGATTCGAATGTTATACATCAATTTATGCTCGATGTTGGTTTTAATACAGAAATTAGATCGATATGGAGTTGTATCGATCTTGGATGTATCAACGAAGGAAGTGATTGTACTTGAGTCCGTGGTTTATTGAAGGGTTCGAAGAATTCGTACAAAATGTCGTACGACATGACGAGGGTCTTTTCCTTGGATGTTTAAGATGTCCATGAACAAAATGCAAGACCGAGAGTTAATTCCCTAAGCCTATAAAAGGGAATCGTTGAGGCTCATTGAAGTAATGCTGTTGAATGAGATTGAAAAGACAAGCGTGTAAAGCAATCATAAATTCAAAGATTACTCAAGAGAGCTAATTCGTGAAAAATACTGTGAAGATAGTTTCACTAGTCTACAAAATGACATAATTTATACCAGAGTCCAGTAGATTGGATCCGTGCAGAGATCTAAGTTCTTCTTCTTTTGCACAAGTTAGATAGCTTGTAAAAAGAAGTTTTCTTGTAAGCTAAAAAGAAGAAGATAGTGATACTCACCTCTTGGCTTGACTATACTGGTCACCAAGGGAAGACTGAACTAAGCTCTCGATTATCATTTGATAACGAGTGTCTGAACCAGTATAAATACTGTGTCTTTTACTTGCTTTTATTGTTTAATATTTAGAACTGTTAGAAACAAATCATTTCAGACAAACAGAGATAAACTCAAAGAGTTTGAAATCTCTGTTGCAGAGCACCATGCATCAGCTGCAGACTACCTAAGTGGTCTGTATAGAAGAGTGATCTGCAAAGAACTAGAAATCCGTTGCAAAAGTTTAAATAATTTTTGAATCAACCTATTCACCTCCCTTAGGTTGAATCTTTGACCTTATAATTGGTATCAGATCCTAATTTTCTAGACTTAACAGTTTTTGAAAAGAAAATGTTATTATCTTATTTGCAAAGAAGTTACTAACAGTTTGTTTCTGTAAAGAAAACATGGCTCCACCAAAGCTTTCTAAGTGTCCAAATAGTGGAGAGCCTCCAACGTGTTCGTTTGACAAATTCAATCATTGGAAGTTGAGGATGCTTGCATATCTTTATTCAATAGATGAGAGAATGCAAGATATCTTCATTTATGGACTTCATATTCTAACCATGCCAGATCCAATGTACACAACAAATGAAGTATACAAACCAAAGTCACTTTGGTCAAGAGAAGGCTTGGGTTTGGTGTTGGTTGATAGTAAAGCAAGGCACTAGATATTCAAAACTCTTGATGACAACATGTTTGAAATAGTGATTCACACAACCACTGCAAAGAAGGCATGAGAAGCTCTACTGCTCGGAAATAAAGGAATCAACAAAATAAAGGAGAACAAGAAGGATGTTCTAATGCAACAATATGATTGGGTCTCAATGAGAACTGATGAAAATTTGACTACCTTTATGAAAGGTTCAATATTCTCATCAATAATCTCAAAACGTTAAGAAAGACTTTCGAAAATATGAAAGTCAACCTAAAGTTTGTGAGATCTCTTGGTGAAATCTCGAGTACAAACACCACAGATATTAGGGAATCCAGAGGTCTAACAAAGATTTCCTTGGCTCAACTATACGGTGTATTGTATACATACAATCTCAAAGTTGAGCAGAAGAAACAAATAGACGATACTAGAAAGAAGACTTTAGCTTTCAAAGCTAAAAAAAAATCCTGAAGTCCATGTTAGAGGAGGAGACCACTGATACCTTGTCTGCAAGTGAACGAAGACTATCTGAAGAACTGGCATTGGTGAGAAAGAAATTCAAGAAGCTATTCAAGAAGAGGAATTTCAAGAAGAACTTTCCCTCAAAGACAAAGAAAGCAGAAAAGAAAGTCTGCTACAACTACGGATAACCAGGACACTTTGCTGCACAATACAGACGACCAACATAAGACTTGTCTACACCAAAATTCATAAAGGACTACAGCAAAGGCAATTCTGGAAGAAAAGAAAGACACAAAGCCTATGCTGTAAAGACATGGAGCGATACACACTTTGATGTTGAAGACACGATTTCAAACGCTCAGCTATGTCTCATGGCTAAGAATGACGAAAAGCAACAAGTATTGATCTTTTTAATTCAGATGCCACCATAGATGAATTGAAGGAAACATTTCAAGAAACCTTTGAGAACTTTATTTCCATTTTAAAAGAAAATAAAGAAAATCTTGAGCAAATTACAAGTCTAAAAGAGAAATACAATTTAACATATGAGGAGACTAGCATCAGTCTAATCAATGCTCAAGAGGAATTAAAAGAAGCAAATGAAAAACTAAAACTTCATAATGCAGTAGTGGAAACACTTACATTGAGAAATACTGAACTTCCGAAGCAGGTAGATGTTTGGAATGGAAACACTTTTTGTTTACAAACATTGCTCAACACAGGTCAATCCCCCTTGATAAAACAGGATTATGATATAATGATCGGTTGAATAATAAAGCAAATGAAAAAGTTATTACCAAGAAAACAAAGCAGACTACTGCAAGAACTCTGTAGAAGAGGAATATCTCTACTGCAGCAGATCTGCAGAAGAGAAAAAGTTCTACTGCACAAGCTGAGCAAAAGAGCAAACGCTCCATTATACAAATAGTACAGAAGAGTAAGATAAGTCTACAAGAGAGATCTCTACTGCAACCGAAAAGTAAGATCTCTACTACTCAAACCCAAAAGAGCTGGAGTAGACTATCAACATGTACTGATGCAAAATACCATAAGGTACCGCAGGGCAAGAATCTTAGGAAAAGATTGATGAACCTCACTATACACTTAACTATTCAGTATGGAATAACTTCTGCAGAACAACATGGAGAAAGCCACACTCGAGCCACACCTGCTCATGCCAAATGCAGCAGACAAAATGGATAAGACCACTAAACACCATAAGATCAAAGGTTTACTACTATACCTGTGGCAAGCTCGGCCACAAGTCCTTTGATTGTTGGAATTCCCATAAGAAAATAATTCAAGTGTGGATTCCGAAGACTAACAAAATGAGGATCCGTATGAGTGGGTACCATGTACAAGCTCTTTATGTTTTATTGTTAGAAAAACAAAAAGGAATATGGTATCTTGACACTAGATGCTCAGGACACATGACAGGAAATATATCAATCATTGAAGACTATAGAAAGGAACAAGGAGCTCTTGTCATCTTTGGAAGAGGAAAAGTAAGTACAACTAAAGGTTATGGAACTTTTGGTATAGGTTCCTTAATCTTTAGAAATATAGCTTATGTTAAAAGATTAGAACATAACCTGCTTTTCATTAGTCAATTGTGTGATAAAAATTATGATGTATCATTTACTTATAATTCATGTCAAGTCAAAGACAAAATCACACAAGAATTCAAATTGCTACGTATAAGAAAAGGAAACATCTATTCAGTACATTTTGACTCATCACATTCAAAACAAATAACATGTTTCTACACAAAAGAAGTTGAGGACACAAACTGGCTATGGCATAAAAGGTTAGCTCATCTTAACTTTGCACAAGTAAAGTTTAAAAAGGATAAACTTTGCAGACCATGTCAAGAAGGAAAGCCGATTAGAACAAGCTTTAAACCTCTAAATTCTTTAGAATCAACTAGAATTCTAGAATTATTACATATGGATCTCTTTGGTCGAGCTGAGGTAGAAAGCTTAAACAGAAAAACGTACACTCTAATTATAGTACACGATTACTCAAGATACACACGGGTAATGTTTTTACATAAAAAGAGAAAAACTTGCAGTCTGCTGACTAGGTTTCTTAGACAAATTCAAAATGAAAAAGGCATAAAAGTAATCACAATTAAATCTGAAGATGATACTGAATTTGATCAAACAGAAGTACATGTCTACTACAATGATCACGGAATCAAACACAACTTCTCAGCATCCAGAACACCTCAACAAAATGATGTGGCTGAAAGGAAAAATAAGACACTCATAGAAGCAACTAGGAAAATGCCTTTAGAGTGTACAATAAAAGAACACAAACGGTTGAGGAATCAGTACATGTATCATTTGACAAATCAGAAACATCAATACGAGATGCTAATGTTTTTGATGAGGAATGTGCATGTGTAGATAATGAACAGGCTGTAGAAGAGCTCATTGAAACTGCAGACAAGGAAGAGTCATTTGCACACAATGACAATGCAACAGAGACAGAAGAACAAACTCAACAACAACTGAAAACTAATGAACAAGATAAGAGAAGATGGATCAAGGCACACACACAGGGTGACATCATTTGAGATAAGGATGCACCTGTACAGATTAGAAGAGCAACAAATGGAGAATGCATGTCTACTTGCTTTATATCAGAAATAGAACCTAAGATAATAAGTGAAGCCTTAAATGATCAAAACTGGGTAGATGCTACACAAGAGGAACTAAATCAGTTCCAAAGAAATGAGGTTTGGAATCTAACAGGAAGACCCAGGAACTATCTAGTTGTAGGCTGCAAATGGGTATTTAGATACAAAAGCGATGAAACTGGAATAGTCATCAAAAGCAAATCTAGGTTAGTTGCTTAGGGATACTCACAAGAAGAAGGAATTGACTTTGATAAAACCTTTGCCCCTATAGCAAGACTAGAAGCCATAAGAATGTTCCTTGCCTATGCTGCGTATCAAGGATTTAAAGTCTATCAAATTGATGTAAAGAATGCTTTTCTAAATGGAAAGCTACAAGATGAAGTTTATGTTAAACAACCTCCTCGCTTTGAAGATTCTGAATATCCAGAATATGTATATAGGTTAGACATGGCATTATATGGATTAGAACAACCACCTAGGGCATTGTATGAAACCCTCTCAACTTTTCTATGTGAAATAAATTTGAGAGAGGTAAGGTAGATACCACTCTGTTCCTTAAGAAGCATAAGGAACACATATTGTTAGTGCAAATCTATGTTGATGACATTATAATTGGTTGCACTAATAATAAACTTTGTGAACGTTTTGTAGAATTAATGAAATCTTAATTTCAAATGAGTTTAATGGGGAAATTAAAATACTTCCTAGGACTTCATGTACAACAATTAGAAAATGAAATCTTTCTGAACCAATCTAAATACCTAAAGAATACAATTAAAAAGTATGGTTTAGAAAATGTTAGTCATATGAAAACCCCCCATGAGCACATCAATTAAAATAGATAAAGATAAACATGGAAAGAAGATAAATCAAACCATGTATAGAGGAGTAATAGGGTCATTGTTATATCTTACAAAAAGCTACCAGACATTCAATATTCAGTCTATGTCTGTGCAAAGTATCAATCTGATCCCAAGGAATCCCACTACATTCCACTAAAGAGAATCCTGAGATATCTCAAAAGAACTCCAAACCCTTGTGCATGGTATCTTAGAGAATCATATTTTACATTCATAGGTTTTTTTAGATGCAGATTTTACAGGTTGTAGAGTTGGCAGGAAGAGTAGAAGTGGATCATGCCAACAAGTACTATAGATGAGATCACACCTTGTAGACTATGGTATGATATTCTCTGAAACCTCTATATTTTGTGACAACACGTCTGTAATGGCTATTTTAGAAAATCCAGTTTTTCATTCGAGAACCAAGCATATTTATGTCAAAAAGGTCATATTAAATTGGAATACATTCCAACAGAAAAAAATACTTTACTGCTCTACTGTACATGTAGAATGCAGACTAGCATTATTTTTTATAAGTAGACTAGCATTATTGCTCCACTACCTCCTGCACAGAGGGAAGCAGACTAGAAGCAATATTGCTCTATGCATCTATTTTTAGAAAGAATATTAACTTTATAAAACTGGTTTCCTTAAATAACACAACGATCAAAACATTGACTGACACTATGTAACGGTTAGAAACTTTTAACAACGGTAATATTTTTGGAGAGTATAAAAACTGAAAGGTTTCCAAATAAAAAATCACTTTACTCTCATAAACTCTCGCTCTCTCTAGAACGCTCTCATTCTCTCTTTCTCTAAGCATTCGGAGCCCTCTACTGCACAACGAACTGCAAAATCCTAACTCTAAAGTCTCTCAAATTCACTTTCCAAACTCAAGTATTTCATCAAATACTTTTCGAAAATGGCTAACACTCCCTCAAACATCTTCAAAAAGAGCATCAAATCGGATGAGCAACCAAGCCCATCAAAGAAAGTCGAACTGCAAACTGGTGTCGTGTTCAACTTTAACACTTTGTGAGAAGAATCTGATAAGGTCAAAGAGGTAGCCGATCTCATCTAAGAGGCTGGACTTAAATATTTCAACGAGCGAACAAGCAGAATCTATGACAATGAAGTATTGGATTTCATCGACAAGGCGAAAGTTGCAGACAACCTGTAATTAATCTTATACAACTCTACTGTAAAGAGAGTTGGAATTTTAATAAAACGAGATGACTTTGTGTAGTAATTTAATATGCCAAATGAAGGGGTCAAGGATCATCCCACCTGTCATAGTGACTATAGGAAGGCACACAATGTTAGCTGAAGATAAATAGAATGAAGGAATCAGGACCATGAAGAAATACTTATCCAAGGAGCACAAGATGCTCGCAGATATCGTAAAGGAGGTTATTCTCTCCAAAGAATTCAACAAAGATCAAATTATCACTGATCGACAAGAAATTATGTGTGCGATCCTCACAGGATAAAAAGTCGAGTGGGAAAAATTGCTCATGTATCAGCTTGCCAAAGCTGTGCAATCAAAGCAACCATTGTTTTGAAGAATAATCAGCTTCTTCCTTAAACAAAAGTTCAAGCTGAAAGAAAACAAAAGGAGGCCATAGACGGTGGCCAAACATATCGATGTCAAGAAAATAGGCAAGATGCATATTGGACTTGCAAAGAAGACCATAGCAATACAGACCATCGTCAAACCTGCAGAACACTCACAACAGTCTACAAGTGAGCAGACCAGAAGAAAGTCCATTGACCACCCTCCAAAAGCTATAACAGTGCAAACCACTGCAATTGTGCACAAGACGAGAAGAATGCCAGTCAACAAAGCCCAACCAACAAAGATGAAGAAGCCCAAGGAAACAAAAAGAAAGCTCATCATGTTGACCTCAAACGAGGAGACAATTTTGAATCATCTGGCTGTAGAGCCAACTGACATGGAGGTAGAAACACAGTCTGCAGGAGTGCAGACTAGGCAATTTGCTGAGCCCTTTCTAATATAAGGCACCAGAAATAGTTGCACTTCATTATGCCAATGTGGCATTGAAGTTTCTAAAGGCCGGAGCAGATGAGAACCTTTAAAACCTAATCTTGGAAGCTCAAAAGAGTTATCAAGCGATTAGGGAAGTACCACGAGCTCAACTAAGACAAGAGCTTTCTGCAAAAGGATACACAAGGGATGAGATAAGGCAAATAGAAGCCGATCTCATCGAATTACAGACAGGACTACCTCAGGCCACCTCTGTTTCAAGCCTACTGCAGAAGAGGCAACCACAACAGCGATAATTCCAATCTTCACCATTGGAATAGATTTGTCCATAATTACAGAAGAACGTCCATCTACTATAAGTGAAGTATGGACAACAACAACAACTGTTGAAGTAGGGCCTTCTTCAGAAAAGGTCCTTGATATAGTTCTGTAGACAGTTAGAGTCGTATAGAAAAGAGTTCAACAGTACACTGCTTTAACCTATCAACTGCTAGGAAAATCGCTAAAAGCAGAAATGGAGAAGAAAGCAAAAAGGGAAGGGATGATTCAAGAGTTTGTGAAGCAACACAAACTTCCCATTAAAAGACCAATAAGATCTGCCAGGCCAAAGTTAATTCCTCAAGGACCAAAAACCTTGTATAGAATTAATCGAGATAAGTCACAAACGTTTATTGGAGAAATTGATGGAATGACAGAAGCCGAAATCCATTAATTAGTTGAACTTCAAAAGAAGGAGGCCAAAAGGACAACAAGACCAAAGGAACCATATATCCTGTTTAGTGGAGCGCTTGAACTCAAAGATTCCACCGTGAAGACCAGAAGACACAAACAAGCACAACTCATGCATATTGAGTTTATGCATACACCCGAAGTAGAGGCTGAGATAAAATGACTTTTAGCTAAGCATGTTCAAGCTGCTACTCAGAGAGATATACGATTATCTCTCCAGACTTTCAGTAGGAGGACAATAGCCATCAGGAGATGATGGTGATGATAATGATCAATAGCACCCCGATACTCAGGATGATGGTGATGAAATCATTGACCAAGTCACTGAAGTAGGAATATAGGTGCAGCATACAACAGACGAGACCTCAGCAGGAGAGTTACCCATTGTAGAATCTCAAGCTAACAAACCTACAGTAGAGGAACATGCAGAAGAGCCTTCTACAATTGAAACATCTATAGCAGAGAAAGAACCCGAGTCATCAAGCTAAATCATCTGCTAAAGGACATGAAGAAGAATCAACTACAAAGGGATATGAAATTGAAATATCCACAAAGGAACCTACAGTAGAAGAAACTATAGAAGAACAAGAAGCTGAGTCTCCAGTAGAGGAACCTGCAGGAGAAGAGACACAAGCAGCAAAGGAGGTTGATGTAGAAGATGAAGCAGCTGAAGATCAAGAAGTCGAACCAACCACAACCGAACTACCTATCGTTGAGGAACAAGCAGAGGAACTGCCTTCAGGTGAAGATCAAACAGCCGTTATATCCACAGCAGACATTCCAACTATAAAAGATGCACCACTAACTCACAATGCAGCTGAGGCATCATCAGTAAAAGATGCAAAAGAACCCACACCAGTTACAGTTGAGGCAGAGCAAGCAACTCACTCTCGTCTAGATTTACAAAGTGTTGAACATTTTGTTTACACCACCTTCCTCTTTTGGAAGGATACTAACAAAAGCAAATCCACCATCTATGGGGCTTGTACAGGGATTACTCAGTAGTAGTGTATCAGACACTCAGATGACACCTCCATCGACAATCAAAAATCTAAAGGATTCATTTGAGAAGATATTCAATTCATTTCAGTTCAGCCAAGACAATCTACAGAAAGGATACACTCCTCTTTTGGAAGGATACTAACAAAAGCAGATCCACCATCTATGGGGCTTGTACAGGGATTAGTCAGTAGTAGTGTATCAGACACTCAGATGACACCTCCATCGGCAATCAAAAATCTAAAGGATGCATTTGAGAAGATATTCAATTCATTTCAGTTCAGCCAAGACAATCTACAGAAAGGATACACGCCTCACTCTCAGAAGACACAACAGGGTACAGATTTTGGCGACAAGATCAAGATATCTACAATATGCGTGAGTGGAACAAATATGTATTTCATGAGTTACTTGAAACTCTACAGCCAATAGCAAAAAAATTCGAACATGAAAGGAAAACTAGAACCCAAAGCTTCGAAGATTTTTGCACATCACTCGACCATCTGGCAGAAGAGGTTATTAATCAAATGCAACGAGCCAATGCCCTGAACCTTCAACAATGCCGAATGAGCTCAAGCAACCTAAATAAATTCAGAAGCCAACATACCATTGATCTACAAAAGCTCAACAAAGCTGTGTAGACCACAGAACAGCAGCTCAATGATAAAAAGTTCTGACCACTTGAAACCAAACTGCAAGTAGTTTAGAGGAACATTTTCTCTGAACTCAAAGTTATGTGTACTGCCCTTGAAGCTCTCACCTCCACCCTTAATGTTATCAAAAAAGGGGAGAAGCAGACTACAACAGAGTAGCAGAGGACACCAGTTTCCACTCATGAGGAGAAGTATGCAGCAAACGAATCGACAACAAAGAGAAGACATACCTCTGAGAAAAAAAGGGAAAGGTCTGTGAAGAGATCTAGACATTAAGGGGATAAGACCTCAAAACAAAGGATAGTGGGGAAGCAATCTTATGAAGAACGCAGACGACACCACAGAAATTCAAAGGAAAGATTCAGAAGCGCAGTAAAGGATTAGAAGAAGAACAAAGGAATCAGCGCAGCAAGGGAAAAGAACAGAACATCAAAGGTAAAGGTATATCTCTACTGTTCTATTGTCTAAATTTTTGTTTAAAAAACACTATAACAAACTAGTAAGAAAAGTTGTAAACTTGTTGTTTTACTTGGGAGTTTGTTAGCATCAATTTAGGGGGAGATTCATAGGATTGTGCAATCCCTCCAATTGTATAGAAATTGATGCAACAAAATTGAGAAATATTAGCCATAATGTTGTCAGTATTCTTAGGCTAGAAATCAAGTAGGTCCAATATAGCAAAGCATGAAGTGAATCAGATGTGGTTGTAGACTAAGGTTGTATCAGGGACTTGGTGAAGACTAAGGGTTGTAGGGTGCAGACTAGGTCTAATTATTAATGCAGACTAGAGTGTAGCAAAGATGATTGCTAGGATGCGGTCAAAGGTTTGGAGTCAGTTAAATGAAGATTTGAGGTACAGATAGCAACAGTACAAGAATCTGAAGTTGGTAGGTTGTCAACATCAGTTGGGGGACAGACGTGACAAGATATCACATCAGAAATAGTACTTGTTTGCTGGGTTAATTCCCTGATCCTATAAAAAGGAATCGTTCAGGCTCATTGAAGTAATGCTATTGAATGAGATTGAAAAGGCAAACGTGCAAAGCAATCATAAATCCAAAGATTACTCAAAAGAGCTAATTCGTGAAGAATACAGGAGTTTCACTAGTCTGCAGAAGAACATAATTTGTACCAGAGTCCAATACATTGGATCTGTGTAGAGATCTAAGTTTTTCTTCTTTTGTACAAGTTAGATAGCTTGTAAAAAGAAGTTTTCTTGTAAGCTAAAAACAAGAAGATAATGATACTCAGCTCTTGTCTTGACTACACTTGTCACGAAGGGAAGACAAGACTAAGCTCTCGATTATCATTTGATAACGAGTGTCTGAACCAATATAAATACTATGGCTCTTACTTGCTTTTATTGCTTAATATTTAAAACTGTTAGAAACAAATCATCACAGGCAAACAGAGATAAACTCAAAGATTTTAAAATCTCAACTACAGACTATCTAAGTGGTATGCATAGAACAGTGGTCTACGAAGAACTAAAAATCCGTTGCAAAAGTTTGAATAATTTTTGAATCAACCTATTCACCCCCCTCTAGGTTGAGTCTTGGACCTTATAGAGTCCTAAAGGAAATTTGGATGCGTACTTATAATACCTGATCGAGGAGCTTAAGATGGTATGGGAGGTAGGGAAGCCTACATACGACGTTCATAAGCTTCAAACCTTTCAGATGAGGGCTTGTTTGTTTTGGACCATCAATGATTTCCCTGCACATGGGATATTTTCTGGTTAAAGCACTACGGGGAATTTGGCTTGTCCTCATTGTATGGAGAGGATGAAGCCATTCTACCTTAAGAATGGGAGGAAATATTCATGGTTTGATTGTCTTCATCATTTTTTGCCATTGGGACACTCTTTTCAAAAGAACAGGAGTGATTTAGGATGATTGAGCTTGCCCCCC